>JAFHBV010000637.1:58-15337 GCA_019022785.1 Pseudomonodictys pantanalensis
CCNCACCGTGTCCTAAAATGCTTCAAATCGCCGATACCAGTATCCAAAACCCCGAAGCGGTGAAAATATATAGACGGACACCCCTGTACTCCAAGCTATTTCGGGCCGTAAATGGCCTCTTAAATTGTTCATCCTCCATTTCTTTCGTGAAGTGTAAGTTGTTCGCTCATGGCCCTGACATCAAGCCAAGGCCCACGCCGTCGGTGCTCGATCCGCCGTCGTCTCTGCTTCGTGAGCTACCGCGTCCCATCTCTCTGATTCGCCTGCCCTCCATCAAGCCCCTCAGTCCCCTTTTCTGCAGGCCGACTACAGCACTTATCTCGCCTTCCCAGACTTCCCGTTCGCTGCCGATACCGCTGCCTTCGCCTACATCGGAGGCAGATGCCGAGGAACTCATTGACGTTGCTGATTGTACTTCATCTTCGTGATTCGCGCTAACGTCGGTATTAATTCGCAATGCTCGTAGGCCAGGGTCGAGGGAGCGCTCCGCGGATGCAGGGGCTGCGGAGCTGGGGGTAGTAGGGTTGAGAGGGCCGTGAGATGTGCCGTTAGTTGCGACCCCGTTCGAGCCAAGGAATGCTACTGCTGAGCCACCACCGGCAGCCATAGCGGCGGCGTTGAAGATGGCTGCCGTGTTGCGGTTATCTAGAAGGATGTGCAGTCGTTCGATGATCGCTTCGAGAAGGCCGTCTATGTGGTAGGGTCGAGCCAGCTGCAGAAGCGAACATAGAATTTGCGGTGTGCAAAGTTGTGAGTTCTGAGGGGGTAGGGATGATGTGTACAAGAAATGGACCAGTGCTTGTATGGTAAGATGCGTGTGTGGAAGGTATAATGTGCGGGGTCGAGTGGACGGTGCTTGCGCGCTGGGGTCTGGCGGGCTCAAAGTCGAGGAAGTTCCGGTCGAATTCTCCGACGGAGTGACGGTATTATTCGTTAATGTGGTTGCGGCGGAGTAGGTCGTCTTGATCGAAGGCGTAATCGTAATGCTCGAATTGCGAGACGGGTGCATGCCTCCCGCAGGCCGCAGAGTTGCTGAATCCGTGGTTTCCGGAGCTACCGTACTCTCACGCAGCAACTGATTGAAGTACGGCCCCCATCGTCGAGCAATGAGATGTGAGTTGACGGGTATGCGTTCACCGCGAATAGATAGAAAGTCCATGTCTGCTAGCTCGCGCATTCCTAGGGCCAGCTGACCCAAGTCCAGCGCCGCTGGAGACAATGATCGTCCACCTGCGTTCAAGTCGAGCCCATCGAGGTGTCCAGGAGCGCTGACGGAGGCGAAGGCGGAGTTTGGCGCTACGTTCCTAGGGTTGTCATAGAGTCCAAACGCCTCCAACTCCACCACGCAAATGTTGGAGAAATTGATCCGACGGTGATTGTAGTCCTCGACTAGGCTTCTTTTGCGGTTCCCAAGTACCACGAAACTGTTTCTTCGGTTCCACAGTATGCCTCTATTCCAGCTTCCTTGGCTGAATATGTTCCCCCCGGCCTCAATGCGACCCCAGCTCAGTGTTCGCAGATCCAGGGCCCATAGCGCATATTCTTGTTTTGAGGAAGTAAGAAATGTGCCACTGACCACAAAGTGGTTGTTGATCACACCGCCGTTGGGGAAGCGGAGGCCAGGTGGAGAGAAATTCCCTTGCATAGGCTTTTCCGACAATGACCCATCCGGGTGTCTGACCTGTAATTCAAGCTTAACATCCAGGAAGTTATAGTTCGAGTAAATTAGCATCGACGCTCCACCGTCCTTTGGTGCGGAATCGTTCTCTTCGGGGCTGTCACTGTCCCCACGCTGCCGGCTTCCCGTGCCTATTCGATTCGGATCGATCCTTGTCAAAGGGGCAACAACGCTTCTGTAGGCCCCGCAACTTCTCCCTAGGGTATTCGTCGCAGTCCATTTCAAGCTCCGTAAGTTGAACACGCTAATTTGTTCGATGTAATGGTTCGCGCTGTCTTGACCGCCCACCACCACCATTTCAGCACCACCGTCGCCATCCAACTGTACCCCTATCGAGCCTTGGTTCGGGTTCGATGATGACGGGTTGTGCCTAATGGCACCCAGAGTTGCGTTGGTGGACGAGAATACAGCAGACGACGGCAGAATGGTCGCGCAGTGTGCATATCGTCCTTGGGGAGCATCAGTGGTTGCAACATGCATCCAACTCCTTGTGATCACATCGAAGATGTGAATGTCTGACATTACCACAACCTCTGGTTGCGCATCTCCAGGTGCGCCTTGTAGTACAGCAGCGGACTGGTTTGGTTGCTGAGACGCGGGTGACATGCCACCGTAGCAAACGAGCTTTGTGTCTCCAAGCGCGCAGACGCTGTGAAAGTAGCGCGGAGGTGGTATGTCCCCAGTCGCCTCGACTTTTGACCAATGTCTTCTGACCAGGTCCAGCTCGTAGAGGTCGGAGGTGAGCTGGGGTCTCGTTCGGGAGAGCCTCCTCCCACCAAAAACGTACAGCTTGTCCCCCAGGATGGTTGTCGTAGCGCCTACCAGCGGGTGAGGCTCGCGACCAGTCGTCCGATGCACATTACACACCAGGCCAGAAAGCCCGGATGTTGAGCTCGAGGGAGTTCCTAGGCCCGCTGTTTGCATCAGCGCAGGAGACGCGGTCGCGATGCCGGAGTTTGGTGTTCTATTTGAGGACGTCGATGGTCGTTCGATCCCATCTAAACCATCTTGCTGATGGAGACTGGTCTGACTGCTATTCATACTGGAGATGTAACCGCCGCCTCCATTTCGGAATGTGTTCGGATACAGTTGCGAGGGAGATGGCGCTGAAGTTTGCGAATCGATGGTGTTCGTTCGACTTGTGACTGGTGTCTGGCGGGCCATATTGGGCGGATCTGGGCCCCACGTGCTAGTCAGAGGAGATATATGGCGCTCTGGGCCGACTGTAAGGCACGTAGGAGAAGGGGGAGAATGGTGGTTTGGTAACGCCCAATCGGGTATCACGATCTCGACATGCCTAGACCGAATGCTCAACGAGTCCCCGACCGACTTCCGCCCTGGAAGAGGAAAGCTGGAGAGACTTGGCCGACTGCTGGAGATGATGGTAGAAATTCTCGAGGAGCTGATTTCACTAGAAGTATCGGAGGGTTCGAGTGCTACGATCGGAACATGGTGCGGAATAACAATTGGGACGTGCTTCGATTTGGTCGGACAGGACGAATAGCTGGTCTCAACAGCAGGAGAATGTTCACAATGGACAGGGCTCGTTGACGAATGAACCCTGCGATACGAACGGATAAGGGAGCTTGCAGATTGGTGAGATGGCCTCCTGGGGTTCAACAGTGCTCGCTTGAGGCTCCGTACTCGAGGCCGCTTCCAGATAGATGGAGAATCACCCAAAGGAGTGGTGCTTGTTCCCACCGAGGGGTATGCGACTACGCCTAGTGGGAGCATCGTCAGTCATGAAACTCGGTTGAGCAGTCGAAATGCAATAGGAAACAGGAGAAGGCAACAGGCTGCTGAAAGGGGAGAACCTCATGGTTTTTAACAGCCCCGGTCAAGCCCAGCTGCCGACACTCTACCAATGCGGGCGACGCCGCCAGATGTCTGTCGGCAGCTAGGAGCGCTTGCGTCAGGTGTGAAAGCCATGCGTGCAGATCGGGAAAGGAGGCATAGCTGCGGTGTGACTGTGATGTGTAGTACGGAGGTACCACACATGCGCGCACACCCTCTTGTAGGACGCTTTCTTCTTGCCAGCCATGCCATTGTGGTGAAGAAGATGGAGGAAAATGCAGTTGTTTTGTCAAGCACGCAGCTCGGTGTGCCAAATATAACAATGTCCCAGAGCAGAGGTGAGACTGGGAAAGGCCGGTACATGCGCACGGACGTTGAAAGAACTGAGGGGTTGATCAAGGAGACTTTGCCTTACGTTGTACAGGGCCCACCGCGCACAGCGGGTGGACGGGAGAGAATAGAGCAGGGGAAAATGAATGCAGATGAGGAAATGAGTGTTGCTAACGACAGCAGACGTGGTGGGAGTGCCGCAGCGGAGGCAGCAGTGGTGCGGTCGACGCGCAGAAGTTTGGCTCTGCGGCCAACCCGAAAGGGGCTAGAGAGGTCTCGGCGAGGCTGCTGGGGCGCCTGTGAGGAATGTGAGGAATGCAAGGAGCTGCGTCGAGGACCCAGACGACAGAGGGCGAGAAGTCGGTATGGATACGGGCACCTGGGCTGCTGCTCGAGAAGGCTGGGAATACCCACCCGCTGGTGAACGGCGCGACGAGTGTGCGGTGCGGCAGGATCTCCACGCGACTGCGGAGCGGAACCTCTTCACCCGTTACCGTCTGGAAGAATAAGGAAAGGATGACCAGGGGCGCGGCTGGAGAGAACAACAGACGATGATCCGACCCCAACGGTGGATGCAGTAGCTGCTGTACGACGCCGCCCGCAGAGATATATATCAAGCACCATTCCCCTGGGAATTTCAACCTCAATTAAGGCGCGCACGGTTGTCCCAGGCCGAGTTGGCGCGCGCAATTGCTGTCTGCTGTCTAGGGTGTCGTGACAAATGGGATCGCGTCTGCTACTCCACATGGCCGCCCAGCTGGCCCACCACCGCCATCGCGACATTTGAGGCGCCCAGGGCTTTGTCGCTATCGATTAGCATCACCTTAGCAGCACTTGGGAGCACTTGTTGGGATTTGGAATTGATAGAAAAGGCAGCATGGCTAAGTTTGGGAACAAAGTCGCCGTTTCAGCCCTATCGCAAACCGGTATCCGGAGGAAATGCCTTGGAAGGAATCCGTCCGTTCTAGAAGCATAACCTTTGCATTTAATTGCAGCCACCGCCTCAGAGGCCGAACCTGCCGTGATCTGAGAAATTGCATGCCCGCCAACGGTGCCCAAACGCCCAAAAGCCAGCGCAATGCCCGTCATCCGCCCCGCAGCATGATTTCGCATCGGCTTCCCGCCGCGCCGCAAATCTGATCTCCTTATGCGGCCGACGTCTTCTCCTTCGGCAGCGGAGTGAACCTCAGGTACGGCTTGACAATCTTGAAGTCTGGGAAGAGCTCCTTTGCCTTCTCGTTGTTGATGGTCGGGTGGACGATGACGTCGTCGCCTGGCACCCAGTTGATGGGAGTCGTCACTTTGTGCTTGTCACCCGTCTGGAGGGAGTCGACGACGCGCAACACCTCGGCCGTGTTGCGACCGGTGGACGCGGGGTACGACAGGATCAGACGTATGGTCTTCTTGGGGTCGATGATGAAGACGGAGCGAATGGTGAAGGCAATGCCCTTGGAGTCGACGTTGGTCGTGTCTTGGTAGTCAAGCCTGATAGCACCAATTAGCATGGAATGTCCCCCTCCGAATGCGCGATGCTGCGGGCTTACATGTCATAGGCGTACGCCACCTTCCTCTCCTTGTCGCCAATGATGGGGAAGTTGAGCTTGCTGCCAGAGATCTCGTCGATGTCCTTGATCCAGCCCTCGTGGCTGTCGATGGTGTTTGCAGACAGTCCGATCAGCTTCACGCCACGCTTGGTGAATTCGGGCTCGAGTTTCGCGAAGGCGCCGAGCTCGGTGGTGCAGACTGGGGTGTAGTCCTCCGGGTGGGAGAACAACACCACCCAATTGTCGCCAATGAACTCATGGAAGTCGATGGGGCCCTTGGTCGTCTCGGCTTGGAAGTTGGGGGCAATGCTGCCGAGACGGAGAGGTTCAGCTCGTTCAGCCATGGCGATTGCTCTAGATGCACAGTCAGCTCCTGCAAACAGGCCAAACATGGGGGGTAGCGGGGTAAAATGGCAGGCAATCTACACCTCGTACTCGTCATGCAGCCATTACTTACCAGTTTTGCAGTTGATTTTGCAGTTGATGTCTCGGGTTTCTGGAGCAGAAGAGAGTGTAGAGGTTGGTTCGGCGAGGAGTTGTTGATATAAAGAAAGAGAAAGGCAGGAATGCTCAGCACGGTGACGGTGCCTCGTCCTTTTCTATTAATTCTCTGGCTCTTGCGTGCTGCTTAGGGCAAGGCGCATATTGCGCAATTCTCACGTGCTTTCCACCAAAAGTTTTCTGCCCTACACATCACCGCCACCAAAACCTCCTAGGCCAATCCTACGCCCGCATTGAAAGCGGTCAGAGGATGCCAACGCCGCGAGCATTGGCGAAGCGGTCGTGGAGGCAGCAGAGCATCGCGTTGTCGGCATATGTTTCCTGAATGATTGCTCATCACCATCATCATTCGTTGATTGCTCAGCACTCCAACGGCAAGCAACACCTTTGGAAGTGCACGCCCTACCGCCGCAGCCTTTTCTTCGAGTCCCGCAATTGACGACGCCCGATGGCCGCCAGCATTGCTCCTTACGCCCTTGGGCAGTCCACGATGGCTAGCTCAGTCCTGGAAGTCACCACCGAGGATCTTCTTGTGATGGTCGCCGACGTCGAAATGAGAGAACCTATCATTTCCAGAATTTATACAGATGGGCGACGGGTGTTCCCACTTCAAGATTCTAGGTAAACAGCCTAAGCTGCCTTCCTCACAGCGAAAACAGCTCGCAAACAAGTCTTATCTATCCAGTCACGTCCCGGCATGCAGACGCTTCATCCACATTACCATCATGCATAGAGCCGACTTTGCTACACTATGGGGGCAGTCACGCAATACTTCTCCTACTAATCGTAGCAGGCTTCAGTAACCCCGCTCTGGCAGGTGTACTTCTAGAGTACTCAGGATAATCAGGGGGCTGTCACCCATGACCACAACGCTTGGATATGCGCATGACGGTGAAGCGAAACCGTTATGGCACACAAAGTACATCTGCGCAACACGTTCTAAAGGCGGCGGGCTTCTCTGAATTTTATCATTCGTTAACTACAACACCTACAATAATAGGTCATACCAGGAACATCTCAGGAAGAGCAGAGCACGACGATCTAGCGTGGATCCCACGGCAGCCAGGCGCCGCATGGCAGTTCTGACATCCACTTTGTGATCATTTCGCATCACCAATCCGGCCAATCACCGACGATGCAGTCGTTACTCTTATATCCGGGTCCACCTACCTCAAGGTACCAATCTCCATAAGAAGCAAAAGTGACCACACTCTGTGAGATCCTCCTGGCTGAAACCCATCAATCCACGCTACGTCTGCGAATGTGGGTGGAAAAGCATCCTTTTCATCATCCTCCGGCGAGGAGTGGGCAATCCACCGTATGCCATTATTCCCGTTAGACCTTTCCGCCAACCACATCCCCGGCACCGAGCCGTAGAGCTGCAGCTGCCGTCAATGGCTTCGTGCTTAACCGTGCAGAAGCTATTGGAATCCCTACTAGATGGACTAACGTCTGTGGGCCCGGCCCAAGATTTAGCAATGATTATACGTATATCATCGCAGGCTCCTCAAGGATGCTTCCCCTCGATCTTCTCCTTCTTGCTACCTATCCGAGCCCATACAGGACGGAATCAACTGCACATGTACTTTTCGGGCCATGGCCGACGCAGAGATCGAACTTCCTATGGCGTCCTCGCAGTGGGAGCTGAAAGATAAACATCCGGGAATAAGCGCATCCCCGGAGGAAGAAATATCTCGGCAACCGTCCATCGACCCCACATACGATCTGTCGGATAAGTTCGACGAGAAGGATAACGAGCGAAGAGACGATGATGTGGAAGACGAGGTTGAAACTGATCAGATTGTCTATCACTACCTGACATTCTCTACCGAACTACCCCATCCGACAACGATATGCCCCACGAGAGAAGGACAGGAGCTACCTCCGCCGGCGCCGGATTTGAAGCAATACACTTCACCTTTCGAATGGCCTGAGCAGAGGAAAAGAGTCATCATCTGGGTGTCTTGCGTCATCACGGCTTTGACAGCATTTACAGCCGGAGCTTACAGTCCAGGTATCGGCCAGATGACCCAGGAATGGCACGTAAGCAGTGTTGCGGCCTTGGTAGGCATTACCATGTTTACGACAGGTGTGTACTACCTTTTTCGCACCATCTTATCGTCGGGATTATGATCATGGGTCCAACAGCGGGACTGACGGTGATCAGGCTTTGCGATCGCCCCCATGATGCTAGCGCCCTTTTCCGAGATCAACGGCCGCCGACCCGTCTTCATTGCATCAGGCATTCTTTTCGTGATATGCCAGCTTTGCACGGGACTTACTCGATCATATGCCGGCATGCTTGTAGTCCGCTTTTTTGTTGGCGTTGGCGGGTCGACGTTCAGCACAATGGGTACGACCACCAATCTCTAGCCCTGATCGTCACTGACGGAGAACAGTCGGAGGAGTCGTTTCAGACATCTACCATACCGAGGATCGCAACACCCCAATGGCACTCTTCTCCGGGGGTGCGCTATTCGGCACTGGCTTGGGGCCACTCGTGTGCGGGTTCATCGCACAGAACACCACCTGGCGATGGATCTTCTACATGCAGACAATCACATGCGGTTCCGTGGTGGCTTTGATCTGTGTGATCTTTAAGGAAACCCGGGGCTCAGTCCTACTCTCACGCAAGGCTCGAGCATTGAACAAATGGTACGAAGCTCGAGAGGAAGCAGGCTACTATGGATTCAACATGCCAGTGCCTGAGTCTTCTGGGCAACATGTCTCGCAACGCATTCGATGGAAAGTCAAATCAGACGAGGAACGCTCCTCGCTGGGCAAGATGATCGGCATTTCCCTCTATCGACCCTTCCATCTCCTACTTACAGAGCCTGTGGTCTTCTGGTTCTCGCTCTGGGTAGCCTTCTCGTGGGTACGTAACTCTGGGGTCCAAACTCTACCCAAGCTCTGAACTGTTCAGACACGCAATCGCTAACTTGAACAGGCTGTACTTTACCTCACACTGGCCGCTATCCCCCTCGTCTTCCAGCGTAACCACGGATTCTCTCTGCAACAAGCCAACTCCGTCTTCGCAGCCATGTGCGTCGGAACTTTGTTCGCAACGGTTATGACCATCTACCAGGAGAAGATTGCCCGAAAACACGGCAAGCTTGCAAATACACCCGAAGGCCGACTCTACTTCGCCTGCATCGAGAGCGCGTGCATGCCCATCGGTCTGTTCATGTTTGGCTGGACTAGCTTTTCGGACATCCATTGGATTGCTCCTGCTATTGCTATCGGTATTGCTACTATTGGGATCTTTGTCATTTACCTCTCCGTCTTCAACTATCTGGCGGATACGTATCATCGCTACGCTAGCTCGGCTTTGGCGGCACAGAGCTTCTGCAGGAATATGCTTGGTAAGTCCTCAAAGGCTCCACACGACATGTGAAGAGGGGAGGCTAACATAAACAGGTGGTGTCTTCCCACTCATCACGACACAAATGTACAATCGCCTGAGCTTCGGCGGCGCAAGTTCGCTACTCGGCGGCATCGGAACGCTGCTGACCTTGGTGCCTTGGATACTTGTCTTTTACGGACCGAAGATCAGAGCGCGGAGCAAGTTTGCCAGTGAGATCATGGACGTAACGGCGTAACGGTAGACGCATAAAGTAAATAACTGGAAAAGTGGATTGGGGGGTGAATTGCATATACCCAGGCTTGGACAGCCTTTTTGCATCAAAACGTTTTGGAATACTTGGACCATGGTACTTAATGGATAAAGGCGGCTGTCAGACTTGGGGTTAACTGGGAGGGAGNGCTACTCAGAGGTATAGTGACGAGGGGGGGGGTGCTGAGAAGCAGCTGTGATAGGTGACTCAGCGGTGGTACCCGAAGAGGGGAAGCTTCAAGGGCAGGAATGCATCCGCATCCAGCGTCAACAGCATTGTCTCTACCTTATTGGCTGTCTTTCTTGATTCTATGCCATTCCACTGCCCGTAAGCAGCCGGAGCAAATGCTAAGGAGTCTGAGGGGAGAAGAGGGCGTGGGTGAAGGGCGGCGGACGCACGGCTCGGCGAATGGGCTGCGGCGTGCCCCTCCAGCCCCTCCTGATAGCAGCAAGCTGGATAGCGACAGCCGTCTGCAGCTCCGCGATACCCTGCATGGCTGCATACCGAGTCCCAACACTCTGAAGACCGTATATCAGATAGCGCCCTCTTGTCGAGCGTCCGTCCCTCCATCCAGCCTCCTCTGCATTGATTGTTGAGGAGCCCTACCAACTTTCGCTGCCAGTGCCGCCCCCTGAAGCTCCACGCACCCGCCAGCCCGCCGGCTGCCAGCTGCCCGCTGCCCGCTACCAGCCCCGCAAGACGGCATTCGGTGATCCACGCCCGAGCAGCTTCAACCGTGTTTACGGGGAAGCAAGAGGCCAGGTTGCTTGTTTGGCAGGCACCAGCACCAGCACTCGTCGACCCGGCGTGGCGTCTTTCAAAGGGCGGTTTGGCACGGGACAGGGCACCACGCGGCCGCAGTCAGGGTACCTCAGGACAGTCAGTCGGTAGATGACGCAGGGCTTTGTCTTAGAAGCGGTTACAGCAGCTCCCGTCTCAACTGCACCGCTCACTCCTCCACGCCAAACTGCACTTGCTCGCTCGTCCAGCGCACCCGCCCGCAACCAGCCAGCTCGCCAGCCTATTTGAATGAGCCCCTCGCCCGACGCCGCCGCCGCCGCCGACCACCCGCATCCCGTTTCCAACCTCACGTACCTGTACCAGCAGCAGCGCAACAACCGCAGCCGGGGCTTGGAGGCCAACGCGCAAACCCGCGGCCGGAACATCTCGCGCTATGAGCTGGGAAGAAGAGATAGGTATGGTGAGCGGGTTACGCGCATATATCCCAGAGAGATGTGAGCCCCCCTTCCCACCCCGTCTCCGTCTGCTGCAGGCACGTCCCGCGACTGCGGACAATCGGCAGCTTGCCAGTCTGCCCAGCGCCCGTTCGCTCATTGTTCATGGCTGAAACTGACTCCCACCAGAACAAAGTCCCCACCAACCGCGAAGAGATACTCGTCCGCCTCCCCACCCGGTCCCCCCGCGTATAATGCGACCACCTCCCCTCTCCTCTCGGCCCTCGGCGCCACAAAATCCGCAGCCCAGTACACAAACGAGTGGACGAAATCGCTCCCCTTCTTTGCGAATCAGGCGTCACCCAGCAACGGCGGCATCGCCATCAACGGCTCTCCCCCAAACTTCCCCCACTCGTCCAACGTCCGCGACGGCCTCTACGGCCAACCCGGCATGTCGGGCTCCCCCCCTGCTGCGAGCATGAGACCGCTCAGTCACCCGAACCATTATACTAGTTTTGGGGGAAGGCTGCAGGGCTCGCCGCATGAGTCGCCGGGGCGGGATCGAAGAGCCAGCATGTACTCGCAGTACGGTGTGAGACCGCCGTCGGGGAACTTTGCTACGAACCCTCCGCTACCGCACCAGCCGCAGGCGCACTTTTATAATCTGCCCGATTTCGATCTGGGTCTGCAGAATGTGGGCGATGAAGGCATAACAGCTGGCGAAGGAGGCTATTTCTGCGGCTTCGACACGCTGTGCATGGCTGGAGACGAGGCAGCCCGGACGGCCGAGAACGTCTTGCTCGCCGGATACTCCGGTGGTATTGACGTGTTCCGAGTTGAGAAAGGAAAGATGGACGTCATCGGCCGCCTAGAGGGTCTCAGAGGCAATGTGCTGGGGGCGAAGATCCTTCCCTGGACATCTAGGAGAGACCCTCTGCTTGCTTCGAGGCCGCTGATAGCTCTCACACTTCATGGCCCTGTGCTCAGCGAAGCCCGGAGCTCACATAGCGGCAGCGGGCCCTCTTCGGTCATTGACGGCTCATCCTCCGGTTCACCGAGTCGACCTGACAGCCGAGGACGTGACGCGGCTGGCCGAGTGACCAATTATCAGACTACCGTCGAGATCTACTCACTCAAAGAGAAGCGGAGGCTAGCCGTGCTTTACTCGAGCCCGCTGATCCCCGTAACGAGCCCTGTCGATAGTCCATTGTTCCAGCCTCCTGCTCCTGTGGGTGATTTCGTTGTAGATGCGCAGGGCAAGTTCGTTGTTGTTGCTTCTGGTGCTAGTGGCGAGGTTTTCGTCTTCGCTCCCTACACCAAAGAGCACGAAGATTATCCAGAGAAGTTCCGCTGCATTGGCAAAGTATGGACGTCGGTTCAATTTCGCGATCGTGGTCCACACTCGAGCGCATCCAGTGGTGGAGAAGCAAGTCAAGAGGATCTTGTTCCCGAAAAGTACGGCGTTCCGATCTTTTCTCTGTCCGAGCGGTGGCTCGCTATTACACCCCCCGCGTCAACAGCGCTCTTCCCCGTCAACGGCCATGCTCTAGTGTCGCCTCATTATGAACGACCACCTGGGCTGACACATCACACTGTACCTCCACAGCCGTCTCCGAATTGTGCAGTGGATGCTCCCGAGGCTGCCAGTCTAATCAACCGTCTCACGAGGGAGGGGACGCAAGTTGCGCTCAAGGGAGCCAAGTGGGCCACCGAGAAGGGTATCCAAGCATTCAAGAACTACATGAACAAGGGGCAAAGCAATGGAGCGGCGAACAGCCCATACGGCCAAGAACCTACGCCGCAGTATTTTCCCCCAACACATGGTCATGCTCAGACTCAGCCACGACAAGAATCCACCGTCATCTCCGTATTCGATCTGCAGAGACTTCACGATGCCGAGGAGGCGAAGAACAAGAGCGCATTGCACGCAATGGCTACTATTCCAGCGGTGCTAGGCTGCAGCTTCCTCTCCTTCTCACCCAGCGGGTTGATGCTGATGACGGTGAGCAAGAAAGGCGACTTCCAAGACGTGTGGGACCTTAAGCGTATGAACTACAGACGTACACGTAAGACCACGAGGGATCAGGCTACTGGGCCTCATGTACGCCAGGTAGCAAGATTTGCTCGCATCACTGTCACAAATGTCATCGACGTAGCCTGGTCGAGTCCTAGAGACGACAAGGTAGCGGTTGTGACAGACAAAGGAACAGTACACATGTTCCTCATGCCAGCGTCAGCGTTCCAATGGCCCCCACCCAGACGTGCCCGCAAACCCAACGAGTCCACCAAGCCGAAGGAAGAAGCCGCTTCCAGCATTCGGGGTGGCGCCGTAGGTTCAGCCATGCAAGCCCTCAACGGCACAGCAAAGCCCTTCTTGAGCGCCATACGCCCCCGCAACAACAGCAACGGCTCCCGCTTCACCCTGAGCAGTTTCGGCATGACCCCAGCAGCTGGCGCGAAATCAGGTAAAGCCGTTGCTGCCGGCGTAGGCAAATCCATTAACACCATCCGCCACGCCGGTGACAACAAGCTCACCCTCCCCATCTCCCCAAGCGGCATCAAACCCCACAGCGTCCGATGGATGACGGGCAAAGGCCGCGGCTCTATCGCCCTCGTCTCGGGCGGCGTGCTACAAATCTACCGCGTGCAAATGCGTCCCGCAACAGGCAAAGGCAAATCTGCAAGCGCAACCTTCATCTCTAAGAAGAAAGCCGTCGAGTTTGGTCTCGCACCTGTGCGCGACACTCTGTTCGCGCCCTCCATTGCCGCGCAGCTATACCCACCGCCTGGAGAGGCAGAGCAACCGCACGAAGTGCACGGCGACTGGCTCCCCCGCTCGCTGCCTTCGCGGAAAGCAAAACCCGGAGGTGCGATGGCAGCTAGGCATGTATTTTCTGCACCAGCACCCCTCAGCTTCTCCGAAATCGAAACAAACCCGCCCTACCAACCCTTCTACACGGACCGCCGCGTAACCCGCTTCATCTACGCCCGCCCAGCCGTCGACGTGCACAGCTCCTCGTCCTCTTACCAGCCACCCACGCCTGAGCTCATATCCCCGCTGCACCACGAGAATGACGAGTCGCCGTGGCTGTTCGGGCAGCCGATCGAGGCTACGCGTATCTCGTCGCTAGCCTCACAATCTCCTGATGGCGACGATGGCGACGATTTCGCTGCAGCCGTGGCGGCGAGGATCGAGAATAAGTTAGTGCTCAGAGAGGGCGAGGAGGAGGTGGAGCAGGTTGTTGTTACGACGAGGAGGCGGAGGGTTAGACGGGAGGGTGGGGATGCGGGAGAGGAGGAGGGGTTCTTTGAGGATGATTGCGAGGTTTTGGATTTCGCAGAGGATAGGGTCTGAGTTGTGCGAAAGTGGTGGACAGGCTGAGGATTGTTGTTGGGTGGAGGTGTTGGGGTTGGGGTTGGACACGCTCGCTCGTTTCTTTACATGGGATTAGATACCACAATGTCAGATTTGGAGGATAGTAAGCGTATGGGATATGTGTGGGTTCAAGTCAGGCGCTTCGGCATTCTTTTCCCTCTCTATTTGTCTTTTGCATCGATCGGTTAGGATGGGATGGATACCTACTTTGCAAATATACTAAAGGACAGGCAGGAATAGCTAGCTCCTCTGCATATATAGACTATATAACAACTTCTCAGAAACAGTAGCACAGCCTCTCCTCTTCACATCCACCATCTCAACTCCTCAAAAACAGATCCCACGGTAAGGAGCTCTGGCGTCATAAGAACACGAGCACCTGGTAAATCATTCCTTACACTGGTTACCCTACCCCTGGCTATATTCCCAACGTCCCGGAAGCGACCCAGAACCTGCTTGCAACCGAGCTCCTCCACATCGTCACGGACACAAATTACGCAATTGCACATGAGAACAATAAGACTAGCAGTAACCCCGGTATATAGCAATGCGGTTGCCTCGGAACGCCCAGGAGCCAGCAACCCGGATTCCGTATCGCAATCCTACTCCCACCCCCAAGTCGCCATCACGATGAGAGTCACCATCCTCATCTTCGCAATTCTCCCCACCGTCTTCGCTCAAACTGAGCCTTGGCCGTACAAGAACATCCCACCACAAGAGCCTGGCGATTTCAACGCGACGGCCACAGCCGTCATACACAACACCACCGTCTCAGCAGCCTACAAGACGCTCACAAACCTCACAAACTACGCATCATGGAACCCCTTCGTGCGCTACGCAGCAAACGTAAGCCGCCAGACACCATGCCCCTCCACTCCACACAACCTGCCCTAGCCTTTTCTAATCCTCCCTAGCCCGACTCCCCAACCCAATCTCCCATACTAGGCCAGCACCTCTTCTTCCGCGTGCAGATCCCCCCGCTACCACTTCCCGTCGACAAAAACACGCCTGACAATATCCTCCACACGCAGACAAGCTACGAGCAAGTGACGACGGTAGATGAGGAAAAGCACAGACTAGCATGGGCGTACGTCAGCCCCGAGGTCTTTCTGCAGGCGACGCGGTGGCAGGCCTTGAGCGCGGTAGAAGGGGACGAGGGCACGGTGCTGTATGAGGCGCTGGAGGTGTATCACGGGGCAGCGGCGGAGGTGCTGAAGAGCTTGTATGGAGACGGGTTGCAGGAGGCGTTTGAGGGGCAGGCGAGGGG
>JAFHBV010000638.1:0-15302 GCA_019022785.1 Pseudomonodictys pantanalensis
CTTGTCAGCCGGGGCGCCTGGGGGTGCTTGGGGGGGTGATGGGGGGGGTGTTGGGTGTGGGCGGGGTAGGGGNGGGGAGGTTGTGGAGGGTGTAGATTGGCATTGTGGATGGCTGGCGGGTGGCGGTGCGATCTGGCGGGATGTTTGGGAGGATTGCGAGAGGTTAGCTGTGTGCTTGGTTGCTGGTTTTGGGATGGAGCGAGGCTGCCGAGCTGGAGTGGTCCGCGGAAGGAGCCTCTTGGGTCGGTCAAGTTTACTGGGCGAGTGATGATTCAAGCTCCAGTGGCTCGACTTCGGACTCGAAAGATGCGGGCCTGATAAGCGTCCCGTCCTGGCTCCGCGGGTTTCTTTGCTCGTCTCGAGATGTGGATCGGTCTTCTCTTCAGAGCTATGCGGAACTCGAAAGGACCCTTCGAACGGCGAACAGGCTCCCGTCTCGATTGGCTACCGGGCTCGTTTTGTTGGCGAAGCTACTTGATGCTGGTATGTTGTGCACTCCACGGAGGCAATGGACGTCCCGATCAATCGGGCTTGGTATTCAGCCGGGGATGGGTTCCGGGAGGGTTACGCAAGATCAGAGAAAGTGCGCAAGATAGAAGACAGGGAGAGAGTAATGGAAACTGGTAAATGAGTGAGGAAATGAAAATACTTCCCACCTTTTGTATACCTACTATTTTACTTCGCCTCGATGGATTGGGGGCCCTTGGGGCACGGGCGACCGAGCCACCTCTGCACGACAGTGGTGCGACCGCGAGTGGTAGTTCGATTGCTGGTAGTTTCAGCTTCCAGGTACAACGGCTGAGGACGTTTAGCGGGGAACGATGGTGGTGTAGGTACCAGCGAAGTAATCCAAGACGTCGACGTCTCGATGCTTAGCACTAGTGTGCACAGGCCATCAGTAGTTGCCCAAGGTGGGAAGCCGTGGAGCTCAACTTCTCTTCCCTCGAAACGCCATTGTTACCACGCCGCACATCCGGTGGCACGGCATGGTCGACCCGTCCCGTGTCATGTTGATGCCGCTCTTGCAGTCGTTAGATGAAGAATACGACCGCCGCTCCTCATCCAGCAGATGACAGACGAAAACACGCGATGAGACGACGATGCCTTGGATTGCATTATCACGAGCTGTGGTGGAACGACGAAGCTGTTCAATAGCAAAGCATACGATGTAATACGCCCGTCATTGCAGCGAGTAACAGTCCATGTATGGCCACGCATCGCCGCCGAGACCAAGAGACCGGAAGCCAAAAGGCACCAGAAAGACATACGAAGACGCAAGCTGCGCAGCGGTGCCTCACCCGCGCGCCCATGGCAATAGAGGGCGCTGTTATGAGGTGAGGAGGCGTGGTTGATGAGCTGGCGAGGGGTAGGGCGTCAGGCTGGAGACAGTTGGTGAGCTTTCCCCCCCTCCCCCGGGATGCTTGTCGAAGCGTTTCCCGCGCAAGCTTATTTAATTGCGATGCATCCGGTTTGTAGTGGGCGTGGGGGGTTTACGGCGGTTTACTCAACGTCGGCTGGCTTGGCCGCGAGGGGTGAAGCTAACACGACGTCATCGCTCGTGTATGCTGGTGCTCAAGATAGCATACGACATTTGAGGATTAGTAGACGCTGTTTGACCACTACTGGGACGTCTACGCATCCTGCGGACAGCCTTCGAGTCTGGGGAAGCCGTCGCGCGTCATTGACGACGGGCCAGTCAGCGTGGGCCACCGAGATTGAGAATGTAAACTCGTTGCGAGCGTAGGTGGACTGCGGGGTAGTCGAGGTCTCGTATTGCACGACTTCGATACCTTGATGGTAGACTTCATACCATCACAAACCTCGAGTTACTTGCGATGCGGCATCGCGAAGAGCTCTGCACTCCTAGGAGCTGCCGTGTATAACGAAGCTGCTAAGCAGAAGGTGCCCGCAGGGTCCACGGCGCAACGGCTAGACATGGTAGATGCCCGGCGTTGCTTCGGTCTCCAGGACAATGGAATGCACATCATGCACGCCATACGACCCTGCAACGTTCTACCACTCGAGGGGTCGTCGTCACGTCGGGCGATGGCAGCCGGAGCGAAGCAGCGGCAGCGTCGGCTGGGCCATAATTCCATGTCGATGCAGTCGGAAAGTAGCGTCGTTGCCGGCGAGATTGCGAGATATCAGCCCTATGCGGTGTTGAGATGGCAAGGGCGAGGGGTTGGCTCAGCGATGCTGTGCAATGTCGTCAGACCTGACCGCTGCTCTCAGGAACATCCACACGCAGGCACAGGCCGATGTTGGGCGAGGTGAGGTGGCCGTCTCGGGAGGGCTGATTGGCCCATGCAAGCGAACGGGGGACGCTTTGTGAGCAAATGGGTTAGGGATCGGGTTGCATCTGATCATCCACGACCTGCAACGACAAAGAAGCTGCATTGTTGACTGCGTGGCTGCAGTCTCACGTCTTCCTCCGCTCCATTGCTGCTTCCAGTAGCCCAGTCGCCCAGTCGCCCAGCCTCAATGCCTCCACTCGCCGGCGTCGGCGCCGTCGCCCTCGTCCTCGCGGCGCTTCCAGCACGGCGGGCACGCCGTCGAGGGGAAATTCTCGGAAGTGCCTCTTCGAGTCACCCTACCCGGAGCATTCTTCACGAGAGCTAGCTCCACTCTAACGGCGATGAATTACTTAAACTCCTGGAGCCCCCAATATAGCCCTCTCTGATCTAGGCCCCTTGCTTGAGCATCAACCTCATATCTGCTGTGCCGTCGTAGCACCACGCATCCGCTGTACGCGCAGCAGCCCGCACTATTCTCGCCCTGCTGAGACGCATTCTCGTCCGTCCAATTCCTGCTCTCCGCCCAAGGTACCCCACGCAAGCTCAGCCGGCACGCGTTGCCCTCGGGAGACCGCCCTGAAAACGCGAGCAGGGTCTTCCTAAAGGTCCTGCGGGTGCGCGATCCAAGCCCTCGCCAGCCAATTGGGGCATCGCCGCCTGCTTCCCCACGCTGCATCTCTACCCCAGACCAAAGCCGTATCCGCAACTCTCCAGCGCCAATTCCTATTCCCAGCGGCTCGTGCGGCCAAACTTGCACCAACCTATCGTCGTGTCACCCCTCTCCACGCGGTCGGCTGCCCTTCGCCTGAGTCAATGCGTTAAAAGGTCAAGTGCACCACTCAAGCCCGCAACGTTACACGCCCTCTGCGAGCCAGCCCTTTCTCTGCCACTACTCTGGGGATGAACTTCAAAAACGACACATCCCACTGGCCCGTCGGACAAGGTGCGTCATTTACTCCAACATTCCGAGCTCAGCTAAGCCCGTACCAGAGCACATCAATCGCTGAAACCTGCATCGGTGCTCCGTTTCCCCCGCACATTGAACCGCATCAGCCTGTCTACCTATCACCGGCTTCGCTAGGAAGCATATTGCTTATTCGGGAACAGCAGAACATTCGATACGCTTGCTTATTCCTTCGTTCCCTAACGTCCCTCTAGCCTTGGCGCGTAAGCCTTGTTGCCCTTCGGACCTCTGCCTCGTCTAGATCGGACCTGGCAAAGCTGGGAGCCTGCAGGCACCGTGTCCCCACGACCACGAGACCGGTCGTCACCGGGACCTCGCTATTCTTATCTGCGCGACGTTGCACGTAATGGAGTCCTCGTTGACCCTGCTGAGTGCACACATTCAATTTCTAGTACGTTCCCTCTCGTCATCACAATGCGCTTCGGTGCATCCCTCGTCGATAAAGTTTCCATCTCATACCTGCCTGGTTCTGGTTGGACGTCGTCCCGTGCGCACGAGCTGCATAGGGCTGCCCTTATATTTTGCCCCCAACACAGAAATTTCTGCCTAGTAAATCACAACTAACATCATGATCACCTTCAAGGATGCACAGCTGGCCCTCATACACATCCCATTGCACCTCTATTCGAACTTCTTACAGACCATCCTTCAGCTCTTGCTGCCCAATGAGTCCCGGAATGGCGCTGCCAGCAACGGAAATGGCCCTATGCAACCACCCCGAGGCTGGCCTTACGAACACCCTTTTGTGAACATCTCTATCACACCTATTGAGTGCTCTATCGTGTGCTCGCGGGCTCTTGCCAATGAGCTCTTCATTCCCACCTTGAATGCGCTGAATCCGACGTTGAAAAGCAAAGTGTCGATCACTACCGAAGACTTCGTAGTGATGCAGGTCGACGGTGAAGGGCTCGACGCCGGGCAACGGGTCCTGGAGCTAACAAGTCCGCTTGCTCTAGCTGGAATGTAAGTCTCTCTAACCCTTCAATCCGGATTCTTCTGACCCAGATAGCTCCATCTTCTTCATCACCACCTACTTCTCCGACTACATCCTCGTCCCCCTGCGGTACCGAGTGCAAGTCGTTCGCGCCCTGGAAGAGCGCGGCTTCCAATTCGAAGACCAAACTTCGTCCTACGTGAACCCGAGCCATCACAGCAGAAAGCACTCCTCAACATCCTCCTTCGAAGCTCCACTGCCAGGCACTCCGCCACCGGCGACGATATCGGAGCTACAAACCCGCACATTTGCCACCCTAAAACGCCGCAACATCGTGCCAGCGGTGCACTCCGGGCTCCGCCTCATCCAGTGCGCTGGCCGACGAGACAGCGCAAATGGCATGAATCAGAGCCGGAATCGCAACAGCATGACCAGCGCTGCCGACGATGCTCTCCACCTCGGCCTTGTCAAATGCCTGATCTCCCAGCCTTATCCCCGCTTCCTCAGCTTGACCTTGACGGACACGGAGCCCGCCTCCTTACTCCTCGACCACACACTCCTGCCCAACTTCACGCAAGACATCCTGCTCGGCTCCAAAGACGACTACCTCATCCCCATCATGCTGGACCTGCGCGACCTCCCCATGGAGTCCACCGGCATCGTATGCGGCGTCGCAGGACGCCTCGTCGGCGGAACCGCCGGCCAGCTCGAAAGCGCGGTCGAGATGAGCTACCTGAGCACTGCGCGAGCGGGCACCGTCATGGTCGGTGAAGACGAGCTGAAGCGCGCCCTGGGCGCTTTGCGCGGCGCGGAAAATGGCGTCGTGAGCTCGCCTGACTAGTGGGCTTCCGCGCTGAGTGGGATGCGGTGAGGTGGCATGGCATGTATGGCTGCCGAGCCTCACCTCCCGTTTCCATCGTCGCGCATGCGCCGTGCATATGGGGGGAGGTCACCTGCTCTCCCGCTTACTCGTGTTCGGGCCGGATGCCATTCGTCTGCCATCGGGCATCGACATCACACCTCCAAAACCTCCCTTTTCGACGACTAACCACTACTATGTTGCTACTCCCACGACCTATCACACCCCCCACAAAAGCAAAATGCTCGCTCGGCAGTTCCACCCGCCCGGCCAACCACATCCCTCAAAATTATCATCTCGGCATTTCGACTTCGCGAAAGCGGAAAAGGTCTCGGTCGCTTCGGCTCTTCTGTTCTTCATCTCATGTGCTGTTCATGCACGACAGGATTTCGTGCATATCTCCTTGCAACGTGTGCAGTTTCCCCACGCGTCATGTGATGGCTTCTTATCGGCTTCGGCTCAACGGTTCTGCATTCGGCTAGGGCGGGTGCGCGTTGGACCTGCGATAGCCGCTGGTGGTGAGCGTGCCGCTGGAGCCTTCACTTCGTCATCTTGTTGAGCTAGGATGTCGCTGGCGCTGTCGTTCTCAACCATCTATTGTCAAGTCGGTTAGCGTGGGTCTCGGTCTGATACTGTCGCTATTCCTTTTGGACTTCACTCCCCACAGGCTACTTTCTTGTCTTGTTTATGGAGCAATGTCGGCTTGATATGCATTGTCACCTGCATTATCCGGGCATTGGGTACGCGCTGGGGTTAGTGCATGCTGCTGCATCTATCACTGGGGTATGTGTAACTAAAAGTTTTGCTGTTATCTCTTCATCATCTCGGTGTCTCATAGTGGTCGCACGTCTAGTAAGATAGGGTGCGCAAATAAAAGTTGGAATAAAAGGAGCCTGCTGCATCACAAAGAGGGAGCCGTGAGAGTCTAACGTATGCGATCTAAAGCTGTTGCTGATACCACAGAAAGGATATCATGTTTAGAGATCTAAGGCTACTGACTTCACCATAGATTGTATGTAGAATCCAGATGTTTGTAGCTGTGGACGCTATACCATTCCGCCGCCGTCGCCGCCATCGACACCCTTGATCAAGGAGATGCATGTCTTCCCCCACCGAATCATATGCCCAGATAGAGGTATGTTGCTCTGGAAGCTGAGCAAGAATCACTTTAACCTGCGACAAAAGCGAAGGGGAGCCTATTCATCAACATTACCAGCCATGATGGCCCCAGGAACGAAACGGCTCGAGAGGATCCACTTCGTCCACACGCATTAGCCGCCAAACCACGCGAGCTCTACCGTAGGGCCCCAAAAATAGTGCAACGTAAGCAACCCTTAACTCTACGAATCTTCCAACTTCAATCATCAGGATTCAGCGCAACCCGCAAACCGGTCGATAAAATGATCTTCGGATGCTCGTCGAAGTGTAAGCTTAATAGTCCCAAGCTTGAAAATTCTGGGAAACCTCTATACGGGCGTTGTAGCGGGAGCATTCCGACAACATGGAGTGGTTTTGGTTGTGTTGCACTCTTTTGACGCCCTAGAGGCGAGTGGGCAATACCTTATGCACACAATCCCCCCTCCACATCCATGCCAAACCTACAACACCCTACTTAAGTAGAATTATACCTCCTAGATATGCCTCTACTTGAGAAGCGACATTACATTTCTATATATTAGGAAAATAAAAATATTTTGGACAGGGAAATCCTTCCAAAAATTAGAAGCCTAAGCAAGAATCCCCAGATCCGAGATATTAATTGCTTCAGCCCTCAAGCGGAGAGGGAAGCGAGGTTGCGATTGAACTACGGCGGCGGCGGCTAGTAAAAAAGTGTAATTATAATTTCTATAGCGGGAAAGTGGGGATGTAGAGAAAAGGAACAGTGCGTAAACCTAGGTATGAAAGAAGATAAAGGGGAGAAGTGGACGGAGTCTTTGGAGGGAGAACAATAAAAAAAAGGGATCGCAAAACGGTTAAGTCGCTGTGATTCACAATTATATTAAGGTTTATTGGGAGATATCGAAAATAATGGGACAGTGTTACGGAGAACCGGGTAATGAATAGACGAGATACTCGGTGGCATGAGAATCAATAATTCATAGTTGAGGGCAGACCAGCCAGTGGTGCTGTACACGAAGCTAAGATTCCTTAGAAGCGGTTTTGATAACAGAACCGTTGCGGCGAACAAGAGGAAGACGGAAACCAAAACTCCAATAGAGCTTGAAACTTGAAACATGGACCCGAAAACTCTCCGCACCCCCCGTGTAACGGGCGTTTCAGGTATCATTGCGCCTGCACTGGAAACACGCCCGCGTAGTGCAGAGGCGTTTCATCGCTTGAGTCAATTTGCACCGTAGCAGCCCAAGCCGACGGCTTCCCACCGATAAATCCTTCCATCTTATTACCCCCTATTATCCCCCTCTTTACCCCCTTCCCTCTCCCTCCCCCCGTCCTCAAAAACCTCATACTGACACAAGAAATACATCTGCCTAACACCCGCGTCAACGACCTTACTCGGAATCTCTAAGTCACCAACGACGACATTCCCATCGCCACACAGCGGCCCTAGCTCCACGCACCGCAGCTCGCCATGGAAAAAGCCAGGCGTCTGGCACGACGCCGTGCACTTCAAGCGTTTCCAATTGTCCTTGCATCCACCGACAGGCTTGAAAGTGACGAGGAAGTGCTCACCGACGTCGCACGGGCGTTCTGTCTCCACGAAGATATCGATCCCGCAGATGATGACGCTGCGCCGGCCGGTCAGGAAAGGGAACGCGCGGCGCGCGAACTGCAGCGGAAATTTTCGCACCGAGGCGTCGTGGCCGTGGCCGTGGTGCTTACCTTTCCGTTTGCCGCCATTCGGTGATTGCTGTTTTGCGAAAGTCGACGACCAAGCAAACGCAAACTCGGAGCGCACGTCGAAGAAGCGGAGCCCGTCTCCAGGAAGTCTCTTCAGGGCCGCGCGATCGGCTACGTCTCGGAGTGCGGCGCCGCCTTCTCTCGCCGTGTAGTTGATGTGCAGAACGAAGTCGGTCAGCGACTCCAGATCGAAGGTGTTGTTGCGGGGTGGCAGCTCGACTCGCCATCGACTCGCGGCGACGCCGGTGAACTCGAATGGCGCTCGCATTTTATCGTCTTTGAATGACAGCTCAAAGACTCCAGAGTCGTTCTGGCCTGTGGATGTGGAGATAGCCTCTGAGCTGAGGAAGTTGCGCTGGAGCGTCTCTGGGTCGGTGTAGGCGCTCGTGCAGATGGGCTGCGGTTGGGCACATGGGCATATCCAGCTAGCCATCGGAACGGTCCCGCAGGATTCTTTTGGAAGGGGTTTGATGCATCGAGGGCCATCTTTACAACAGCACTTCGGTGCTGTTGGGAGTGTCGGGACCAGCCGGATGCCGCTGCTCAGCAGCTGCAAGCGGCAGTGAATCCCGACATATGGACCAACGATGCATGGAATCGTAACAGACACGTTCTTAATGCGCCTCAGGTAATGACCCGGATAGTCAAGGTCAAACATCCACTCCGGTAACTCGAACTCCAGGCGCTCGCCGGCCAGAAGGCCGGAATGTAAACCATCCCAACCCGCCGGCCCCAGCTCCTGCGGAATGGCGGTTATGATTTCGTTACGCAGCTCGGGCCGTTTGTGTATGAGGGCAGCTTGAGCTTCTCGGACGGTTTCCCACGCAAGATCGAAAGTACGGCGATGAAGCTGCGCGGTCTGTTGTTGCATGAACAGGTAGAAATCTTGCTTCGTCATCTTGTCACGCATGAAGCTGTCGACCTCTGCAGAGTTCTCCATCTGCACCTTGTGGTTGTTCAATTCTTTGAGAGATACGTCGCGCCGGCGTTGCGCTGCCAGCTGCTGTCTCTTGATCTGCGCGATCTCAATTGTGGTGACATTGACTTGATGCTCCCATTCCTCGAGACGACGGTCCCAGCCCGCGCGCGTGCTGCCCTTGCCGGCGGTCGTGTTCTGAATGTCACCTACAATGTTGAGAATCCGAGAAGCCGCTTGGAAAACCTGCGCCAACTTCGTGCCAATGGGTAGCTCGTTTATGGCGACAGGAGAGCCCCCAAACCCTGCACCACCAGGGTGATGTCAGGAATGAAGTTCATGCCCTGTCCAATAGCTTCGGAGACATTTCCCGCAACTCGAAGTTGCATCGCAATTTCAGTGGCCGATAGGAACAGATGTTCGTTCTGGTTGAGATTGTTCTTAATCAGCTGTTGAAAGTATCGAAGGCGTGTGAGTGCTCCTTGCAATTGCTGTTCCAGCGCATGGACTTGCCAATCGGATTCGCGATAGGAGTTCTGCCGGTTGCTGAGCACGAGGTGGTTCATTTGATGTTCCTGAGCCTGACGTATCGAGGCTAGGTATTCAGAGTCGCCTTTTTCGATTACGGTAAGAATAGCACCGCCGAGGACTTTCAAAACACCAACTAGTTCTTGGGCTTTGGGTAGTAGGTATGAGAACTTGTATGGAAGGCAGCACTGGCCTTGGCCACTCCCACAATCGCACGTTTCCACGCTGTCTGTATTGGACATTGATCGTGTATCAGAGCAAGAAATGATAGCTTCAGGCCGAATGGATAGTCGTTGGGCGTTGCTGTATCGATATAGAAGATCCTTCTTATCGTAAGCGTGCTCATATATTTCAATCAGTTTCGGGATCAATGGGGCTGCCGAGGGTTTGAAGTTTCCTACGGTGTTGCTAATGTCTTCCGAACGGTGTATTTGAGAGGCATGACTGGCTTTAATGACGGATGGCTTTGGTCCGAGCAATCTTATAGCCTCGTCGAAGAGAATGGATGCTTGCCTCCTCGATTCGTATGTACCGCGGCAGAGAAGTGAATCGCCCCATTGGAGTAAAATGTTCAGATACTCGAGGAGCGCAGCTCGAGGACGAGCGATTCCCGCAAGCACAGGACTGGTCGTGCAACAGGAGCTGTTGGGATCTGGCGTTTGCGGAAGTCTCTTCATGAGGTTGACAGAGAAAGCATTTTCATCGGCCGTCTGGGAAAGGTTTGGTATTGGCTTTTTACGCTGGCATTGCACCCAGGTGTTTTCTCTCTGCAGAGGATCAACGGCTGCTCTACACCACTTGAGCGCCTTCTCGAACCTGCACTGCGTTCGCAAAGACCCCGCGATGGCCAGTGCCGTCCCGAAAGTGGAGACAGGGGCGATCGGAGCGCCGGGCTCAAAGTAGATGAAGAAGGGATACGCACTCAGGGGTGCCGGGACGGGATCGCCAGGTGGGACATCTGCGGTAATTTGAGGGAGGGCGATGGCTGTGTCGGGCGCGATGTCGTACCGGAAGCCCTTTATTGAGCTTCCGACAAGCCCGAACAAGAGAGAATCATGCTCTCTTCCACCGAAGCTGAGTTCCGGCCTTTCAGAGCCGACATTGTATGGGACAGCATCGTTCGATCGCCGCGGGGGCGAAAACTCCCCACAATGGATCCGTGTCCAGTGCAGATACACCAGAGGTTGGGTTGGCCAGTGTAACATTTTAGGAAGACTGCTGGGGCGTTCCCAGTCCGATGTGGGATCGGGGGGTCGGACGCCAATGTTGGCATCTTGCGTGGCATTATCTGCATTGAAGAATTCGCCTTTTTCGAGCCAGAAGTAGTACTCGTCCATGACGGGAATGTGCTCTTGTTCGCATGGGCAAGACCTTTGTATCGGCCGTCCATCTTCATCCCATGGGTGCATCATGGCCGGAGGGATGGATACTGCCGCGACTCTTATAAACGCTGTGCCTAGCCGCACTGCTGCCTGGAACCACATCGGGAGCTCCACTTGATTGATGGATGTCGGAATGGCGGCTTGTTGGAGGTCGACATCACCATCAGTTTTTGCGGGCGATGACCGGGGACCGTCATTTATTTTTTTTAATGGTGCGGTATTGCGGCTCGTCGTGATCTAACAGCAAGCTTTTTGAAACGAAATCAATGAGGTTCTGATTCCCAGTCTGATTGGGCATCGAACTTTGGGCGTCAACGGCGCTACTGGGAGAAGATGCTGCCCATAGATCGGGTCGCGCTTGGTGAATGTTTTTGCTATAAAGCGCCTTCTCCACGCATTGGACTAGCCGCCAGGAGTGCCTAGAAGTATTTGTTAGCAATTGTTTTCACAATTAGAACGTGCAGATGAGAGTATATTGACAAAGGCGTGGCGCAGCGATAGGGGTTCAACATACCATACGCGGATTGGCCACCTTTCATCGACCAGCTCTGGGACGCTCACGTCATGGCCTTCGAAATACTTCAGCACAAGTGGCGCCACTTTGCTTTCGACACCAAGAAGTCTGACTAGGGATGCCGCATCACGCGGTTGCTGCGTTGCTGCTTCATAGAATAGCCGCCAGACGGGTCGGTAGCAGTCATCGCTCTGTTCGACGGCGGCTGCCATCCGACGATAGTCAAAGACGCGCTCCCACCAATCAAAAAGGGCTGAACTCCTTTGTATTGAGGGTTCTGCATGGTTATCTTCATCTCGGCTCGGCGGGTAGTAGGCATCTCCGACCGGAAGGAAATTGAAGTCGAAGTCCGCGTGATGTGGCTTGTACTGTACAGCAGGTGATGCAGATACGTTTGAATGCTCCTCGCTCACCGGGTAGTAACTTGTGCCCTGGAAGTTTGTGGGATGCGAGAGGAGAAAACCAAGTTCGCACTGTCCGTGACAGCGTTCAATTTCTTCGGCCGAGAGACAGAATCGTTTGGCGAAAAGCAACGCCTTGAACGCACGCTGATATGTCCTGCGGATATCTCGTAGGCTACTCACATATTGCTTGTCCAAGAATACAAGCATATTCGGCCTTTTATTTTGATCCGTGGGCGCTATCAAACCGCATTCTGGGATCGCGAGACGTCCATGCTTGGATTCCAGAAATAGCTTATCCAATGGGATGTTTTGCGTTTCTTCGTTCGTATCTGGGCCACAATACCGGACTGCAAAGCCAGTGTGTGGTCGATCCATGACCTCGTCGGCCTTGAAGTCTGGCTGCGGTTGTTCTAGACACGCTTTGATATCGTATGCGCCGCGCGAGAGACAGACGAAGCGCGAGTGCCATTGATGCGCGCTTTCATGAGCATCAGGATCATGGTCGACGAGAACCCAGTGTTTGTGGCCACGCCGAAGATGTACGGTCCAGCGCGCTTCATCGCAGCAATCTCTCCCATGGCTGCACTCGGACCCATGAGCGGCACACGGCCGGTGGACGGAGAAACGGTATTGACCGGAACGCTCGACAAGTAAAGCACCCTTCCACTCGACACGGAAAGGCTGGGCTCCCCCTAAATGCTCTGCTGTAGTGCCGTCGATAGCAAGCCCGTTGCGGAATAGAACGCTGAGACGTTGTTCGGGAGCGATTTTCAGATTGAGCGAAGGAAGGACCGTGGGGACTGGTATATCTTTCTCGTTGAGAACATCCCCAAATGCCACAAAAGGGCCACGAATTTCTTTCCATGCAAGCTGGTCGCCTGTTGTCATGAACGTGCCTTCCACACCTGTGCCCGTAAGGCCAAGGAGGGCTGCAAAAGCACCACCGGAGAATGTAGGATCACAGGGGAATGAAGATTTGTCTGGAACTTCTCCAGAGTCCTTTTCCCAAGATTCCTTTTGGGGGTTGTTTTCATCGGCTATTATATGCTGAAGAACTTTCCACGCCAGATGAATGTCACAGGCTACAGGAACTCCCTAGATATGGATTGTGTTAGCTGTTGGCTATATTTTCGACGTAAGGAATCGCATGTCAAATGAAGCAGGGGACGGAAGTAGCGACAATAGTGACAATGCAATGAGTTGCCACTATTCTAAAATCTACCGCTGCACGAGGTTTTGACTCTTTTCGGAAGCGGGTATGGTACATATGTCTGCCAGGTGGAGAAGGCCAAGAGATTCGCGTTAACATACCTTGCAATTAAGGACTTGGTGGATGTGGGACAATAGGTGTTGAGTGATGATTTCACAGCGTTTGTGAAAAATTGCAAAGCTTTTCTGAAAGTAGGCGAATCGCTTCCTCTCACACGCCTCCTGAACCATCGCATCGATAGCTTCGGCAAGACTCCCGAAAATGGAGGTGAAAGGGGCCAGCATGACCCTAGGGGCAAAGTACAGCTGCCTGACAGCATCAATCTCACTCTGACGGCCGTCCTCTCGTTGCTCGGAGAGCTGGCGTATATGAGCCAGCTTCCTAATCACGTCTTCGTCGCGAAGTGGCAATTCAGTCCAGAGCCTTGGAGTGGAATAATGAAACGGCTCGCAGGGAGCCGAATTCCACAAGTCCGCATTCGTGTCTTTCCAGTACAGGTCCGTATAGAACCTTCTTCTCTCCGGAGCCATGCTACAAGGACAGGATCCAAATTGTAGAACATGGGGGAAGAAATGTTCGGCAAACACTGTTAAGGTATCGGAGGGTCTGAAGTCGTTAGACGGAAAACCAAAGCCATTTCGGAGGCTCTGATCAATCCATTGCCTGCTCCAACAGTTGACCTCTTCATCATCAATGGTGACATTCAGAAACTTGCGCCGCAACTGCCAAAGTCCATGTACTTCTTCATCTTCGGGAACATTGAGAGGATCGTCCTTCGATTCTTCCTTTTCGGTGTAAGGCAACGGATCGTCGCCCGAACGGTGACAGCGATTGGTGAATAGAAATAGAATCTCCCCCACAGTGAACGGCGAAACATATATTTTGGAAAGGATACCAGCAAATCGCAGGGTGCAGGTAGGCTTTGAGTGCCATGTATTATCACTGGTGAATCCGGCAAGTTCTGCCAAGGCGCACAAATCGTCGTCCAGAATCTTAGAAAACCCATGTTGCTCGATTCTCGAGAGCAAAATCTTGACTGCACGCCTAGCCGGTCTGGATTGTAAAGTCTTCTCGGACCACAGTGCTAGAATCGGCACTTAGTCATGTGGACTCATTGTTCGATCGCTGGGGCATGGGCTGGACGTCTCCTCGCACAGCGGTAGACCAAACTCATCGCAGAGCATGAAGAGAGCAACAACTTGTCGAATAAAATTCGGGTCGACGGCTTTTACATTCGCTACGAAGGGTTCAATAACGCGGCAAATGTTAGCGAAGACGGCCACAGGAACGTTGCCTGTACCATAATGCGACTCAACCTTTCTCCATAGCCGGATGAACACTGCAATTTGGTAAAGAACGGACCCATCTCGACCAGTGTCTCCGAAGGAAAACTCGAATGACTCGAGACAGCATGGTTCGCACTCTGGAAAGATTGTACTGTTGTCAGTTTCTTTCGTAGATCTAGTACAATGTCCATTCAGCAATGTCTATCCCTTCACGTATAATTTCGCAAAATTTGTGCCTCGTCCGTGAACATGATCTCCACGGAAGACCTGGGATTTTTAGGAAATAATCTTCTCACTCGCGCCTCGTGCGGAGAAGAGGATCGATCTCACTAGTTCCGTCCGCTTCGTTCTATTTATTCAAAGCGCTCCATTTCTTTGGGTGGATAATCCTCCTACCGCTAATGTAGTATATTTAGCGCGATTTCCATATCCTTTATTAGGTAGGTATCCGTTCTATGCATGTTGTCTGCTCTAGTTTATGTATCAGGGAGGACATTTAACTTGCACTAATTTATTATTTGAACATAGCCTTGTTTGTCTATTCCGATCGAATCTATACATCCTTCATATAACGAGAAAGCCTGTTAAACATTCATTTCGACTTGAGGAGGTGATCACGTGGCTAGGGTATATGGTACCGGTAAAGAGACCGAGGGACACCTTTAAGCCTCTAAAGCCATTAGAGAAAGCTTCTGTAGGAGAGATCCAACAACTTGCCTACGCTGCGGCTGCATAGCGCCCTTTCCGCGCTCACTTCTGCTAGCCCTTCTTGCCCTTGAGTTTTAAGGCTTGCTCGATACAATTACCTAGGTACATTTATACATAAAATACCAAGAGAGAATCAATCTATCGATCTATTACGCATTCTCTGACTCCGAGATTTTAAGCTAGTCTTGTAGCGCTTCCAGATATTGACGGAAATCTACTCTAACAAGCTTTAAGATCGTCAACTTCCAAACTTTTCACCTCCTTTACCTCCACATCACAAGAGCCGATCAACAAGTATTAAACAGCCCGGCGCAAATTACTACACTCCAGGGGCGGGGGGGGGGGCGGGGGGGGGGGGGGGGGGGGCGGGGGGGGGGGGGGGGGGGGGGGGGGGGGGGGGTGGGGGGGGGGGGGGGGGGGGGGGGGGGGGGGGGGGGGGGGGGG
>JAFHBV010000639.1:0-22381 GCA_019022785.1 Pseudomonodictys pantanalensis
CCCTCCAGGAATCAAACTACCAGCACCAAAGGAAGCAGCCAAAGAGCCCGAGATGAAAGCAGAAGTGAAGGAGATGGAGGCTAGATACAACCTAAAAGGCGAACGGAAGATGAAACACATCGAAGCAAAGGACGAGCCAACCGACGAGCCAGAAGATACCGTATTTGCCCTGGTATCTTACAAGTGGTACGGGCGCGACGGCCAGATTGAAGATTCGTACGTTCGAATTTACTCCCAATACATCCTGAAAGCACTGCGGACGGTCATCAAGGAGTACCCGAGCAACAACTTCGATGCCTGCCCAGTGTACCTCTACGCTCCTTATGAACCCCTGTTTCATTACAGGAAACAACTTCAAGAGTACATTGACGCTCTCGAGGATCACGAAGCAAAGGTACATCTGCTTCTGCTAATGCAATTCTTCAAGAAAGAGAACGCGCAGTACCTCAAGACGTACTCTGCCCAAATAGAGAACACTACAGCCGAGCCATCGCTGCCCTACAAAGAGCTATGGATGCTGTTCAAGGCCGGCATTCTCATAGTGGCTGGTAAAGATGAGAACATGCAGGTTTCCGTATGCACGGATATCCAGTATGCCACCGCGACCATCTTTGGTGGCTGTAACGAGTTGAGAGTATGGGGAAAGGTCCTCACCCATGACGGCACAAATGCCGGCTACGTGGAGTATCGCTACAAGCAGGGAAAATACGAAGGCCTCAAGGAAGTTAAGAAGCTGGTCGTTCTGCCGCTGGATTTTCATCCTAAGAAGGAGCAGATCCGCAAAGATCTAATCACCCGTGGGAAGAAGTTCTGGGGACTCACCGGAATGCACTATCGCCACTACAGAGGCTTGGCGATCGCTCTCGGAAATGAAGTTGATCAGAAGGAAGGTTTTTATCCTGAAGAGGATGCAATGGTATGTATTCACACCAAGAAGTGCGTGTATTTGGATGACTAATCGTAGCTCAAGGTGGATTCTCGCATCATTCTAGACGCGAAGATGTTTGGCATGAAAAAGGCGGCCAATCGCATAAACCTTTTCGAAAAACACCGCTCAGCTATGTCACCAGAAGATGAGCCGGCAGATCTCACTGATGACGAGTATCTTACTTGTGACCGACGGGTGCCGGGCTTTTCGTTGTTCGAAAAGAAGTGGTGTTGGTTCTCTATCAACCTTATCGACGAGATCAAGTTTGATGCGGATGCACTAGACAACTTGCGCATTCCTATCGACAGAAAGCTGTTGGTACGAGCCTTGGTCCAGGACTACGTCTCCTCTGAAGACGTGAGTATGCCGTTGAAATGGTTGACATTCTAAGCTGACTCAACCTTCCGTACAGCATTTTGATGACTTAATCCAGGGAAAGGGCAAGGGCTTGGTTTTTGTCTTGCATGGCGTCCCTGGGGTTGGAAAGACCTACACTGCAGAAGCCGTTGCTGATGACATCCAACGACCGCTGTATATCCTGAGCTCCGGAGAGCTGGGCTATACGCCCCAGACTGTCGAAGCTAACCTCGTCTCTGCGCTTCAGCTCTGTGCCGCGTGGAAGGCGATCGTTTTGATCGACGAGGCCGACGTTTTCGTGAGTCTTCATGCAGTTCCCGTCATATCAGCCCGAGTACTAAGAATCGCAGCTCGAGCAACGATCATCACAAGATCTAGCCCGTAACTCTCTTGTTTCACGTACGTCTCTGTGCACATTTCTGAAGTCAGACTGGGCTTACGACCACAGTATTTCTCCGTCACCTGGAGTACTATAAGGGTGTCATGTTTCTCACCACAAATCGCATCAGCTCCTTCGACCTCGCGTTTAAATCACGTATCCACCTGGCCCTCAAATATCAAGACCTCGATGAAACGCAGAAAGAGTCGCTGTGGGAGCAATTCCTCCATCGCACACATAACATCGATGATGGATACTGGACCAAGGATCGTCTCAAGAAGCTAGCCTCTGTCCGCTTGAATGGGCGGCAGATCAAGAACGCGGTGCGCACCGCAAACACGCTGGCTCGATCCAAGACAGCCAAGCTGACGATGGAGCATATCAGCGTTGTGCTTAATGCCATTCAGGAATTCGAGGACGATCTGAATGATGAGACTCAGGACCCTGTGTTTGCGAACGGAACGGCGATGATGAGAAACATGTCGCTTTTTAGGAAGACGGATAGCTTTCCGCTTCCAGAGTAAGAACAGAGATGGATTGGAGAACGCACAGTTGATACAACTGGTTAAAGGTTATGAAGTGGCTGGGAATCGGTGCTTGTGGACCTCTGACGGTAGAGCCGCTTCAAATCCGTTGTTCCCGCCTTCGCTCCACCGCGCGCACTCATCTCTAGCGCACATAATTCCCATCAAAGTCGCTGACAAATGCAAAGGGTCGAACAAGAAATATTCCGGGTCTCTGATTCGAGCCAAAGTGCCAACCTACGTATACTTTACACTCGCATAACTACTCACGAGTCAGTTCTACAAGCCTCGCCGCTCGAACACTGTCAGTCGAGTGACGCCATTAAATTAACGGATGCACCTGTTTGCACCGAAAAGGCCAACAAACGCTGTTGTGGTATGCCACCAGCTGTACAGCGCACTCAATTTGGCCTAAAGCAACGCTGGTGACATCAGCCTAATTTCTACTGCAGGTCTGAGAGGTTCGGCCAAGACCCCTGCTACCTGGGCGTGTGCGGTAGTCGCGTACTGCGGGCAGCGAGAGCGAACGCTAGTAACTGCCACGGAGACAGCTTCGTGGTTCGCACTAACTAAGTGGTGCTAATGCTGCAGACTCATTGCCTCCCGCACGAGAGCCCTATGGCAGATAAGTAGGGCGCGCACGCATAGGATCAACCACAAATATCCAACTCACTATTCACCCTCCATTCGTGTCGCATACATCGCTAACGCCCACTTAGTATTGGATTAAGCCTGGAGTGATGGAAGTCCGTATCTACCAGCTTATCCTAATACCTTTCGTGGTCTGGGTCCTCTACCACCTCTACCACTACAGCAAGCTCTCGGACCGCCCCGACAAGTTTCCTCCAGGCCCCCAAACCCTACCGTTCATTGGAAACCTCCATCACATTCCCATAGGTCGAGCTGAACGCAAGTTTGCCGAGCTTGCGCGCCAATATGGACCGATCACCGGCCTCATGGCAGGTCGACAGCCCATGCTGGTACTGAACACATGGCAAGCAGTGCGCGATCTCTGCGACCAGAAGGGCAGCATATACTCCTCGCGACCGAGTCTCCCAGTGGTTGACATCGTTACGCCCAATGGTATCAACATCGGAGTCAACGAGTATGGCGAGTTGTGGCGCAGGCAAAGGAAGGTGTTCAACGACTTCCTGGCTGCCGATCGAAGCGATAAGATGAAGCCGGTGCAAGATGCGGAATCGACGCAAATGATCTACGACATGATGATGTCCCCAGCCAGGTACCAGGATCATGTTTTTCGAAGCTTCGGTGCAGTCATTTTGGCGACTGTATTTGGGCAGCGAGGGAAGACCTTTGAGCCCGGCGGCAAGATCGATAGATTTTTTGAAGTCGAGGAAAGGTGGGGTAAGTAACTCGCGGGTGTGGAGTGGTTATACACTTCCCCGATTTTAGGACGTGGACAATGTTTGATGCTGATTTCAAACCCGCGATTCAAGCGCACACCATCAGTCCAATGTCGGCTCCGCCCATCAAAAGCTTCCCTTTCTTGAAGAATGTGCCTGATTGGATGACTCCATGGCGGGGCTGGAAGCAAAGAGCGCTGAAAGTCAAAGAGATGCAGGAGTCACTGTACATGAGCCTTCTGCGAGAAACCAAGGACAGACTAGCTCAGGGTAAAGGCAGCGATTGCTATATGGCGCAATGCATTAGAAACCAAGAAAAAGAGCGCTTCAGCGAACTACAGTTGGGGTACATAGCCGGGTTCTTCCTTGAAGGCGGAGCAGAAACGTCCGCGAGTGCAACGTGCGTCTTCATCCTCGCAATGGCAGCGTACCCTGAGGTACTCGCCAAAGCTCAGGAAGAGGTGGACCGGGTCTGCGGCAATACGAGATTGCCTGGTCAGGACGATGCGGATAACATGCCGTACCTTCGCGCATGCATGTCCGAAGTGCTTCGCTGGCGACCAGTTATTTCGTTAGGCATCCCTCATTGCACAAGTGCCGACGACACACATGGGTCCTACCAAATCCCCGCTGGAACAGACATCATCATTAACGTTTGGAACATCCACCACGATCCTGCGACCTACAAAGACCCGTCGATCTTCAATCCCGAGCGATATCTCGGATCGAATGCTTACTCTTCCTCATCTCAAGTCGACGCAAATGGACGCCGAACGACCTACACGTTCGGCGCAGGTCGTCGCATATGTCCTGGCCAACGCTTTGCCGAAAACACGTTGATGATGCATTTCGCAAAGATGGCTTGGGCTTTCGATATCAAGCGTACAGGGGAGCTGCCGGTTGAGCTTGGGCCGGATTGGACGCAGGGAGTGATTGCGAAGCCTAAGAATATGAATGTGGACTTTGTGTTGAGAGATGAGGGACGGCGGAAGGTCATTGAGAAGGCGTGGGTGGAGGCGGATGGGTTCTTGCGGCAATTTGAGGACTGATTGTGCCCTGCGGCATTGCATGATGGCTGGGAGCCATGATGTCATTGCATGAGGACAGGATGGTGGGGGACAGCCGGGCGTCCTCACGGCCACGTTTGACCCCCGCGTTTTCCAACCCCACCTTCGGCAGCACCGACTTCGCAAATTTCCACCGCTTTTCCATCAAAAGATTTTTCAGCTCGGCAAACTGCAGCTGATTATGCGCTCGAGCGATTGCTTACTTCTCTGCCTTATCGGCATTGTGACCAATTACGTCGTCGAACGGGCTGAGTAATATGCGCGTCAGAAAGCATTAGTATCAAGCAGGTCCGATCGAGCTTGCGCTTGTGCGCATTCGTCCCAGGTGTGCTTGACTAGCGTGACGACTTCACAGCAATTTGGGCGGACTGTGGAAATCAATGATGCTAAAAACGGAGTGCCGTGTGTTCGAGAAAGTCCGCGTCCAAAGCCTTGCGCACATATATCCTAGCCAAGAGTCAGAATTGACGATGGTCGCACGACATCCTATTCCGCAGGGTGGCTCTTAGAAGCAATACTCCAGTGTCAACACAATCCAAGTCCCGCACCAGAACGCATAGGCACCCTTCGAGACGACCACTAGTGACATATCGAGAGCGCTTCAACATCGGAACCTCATCAGTTCACCTTACGAATCGCCATGGCGCTTAGCAACTTTAGCCCTGGGTCAAGTCTTCTCAAGTAAGCTCTCTACACCAAAGCATCGGCAACAGGGGCCGTGCACTGTACCATATCCCCGGAACTAACGAGGCTGAAGTGTCTTCATCGCCTTCGCGGCCGTAGCCATCTGGTCTACTGTGCCTCTCACCATACGACTCCTCACCACTGTCCGGCGACATCGAGGTGTATATTTTTACGCCATACTTACCACTTCGTGGGGTCTCTCGATACGGCAAATTGGTTACGTTCTGCAGTACCTGACCCACGCTCCGTGGCAACTCAGCAACGTGCTTGCCCAGTTGGGCTGGGTCGCTATGGTCTCTGGCTTTGCCATGGTACTGTACTCGCGGCTAAACATTATCTTGGAAAGTGTCAAGACACGCCGTTTTGTACTGTTAATGATTATCGCCAATGGGATCATATTCCACACGGCTATGATCACCTTGTCCACTGGCTTGGCTGCTTTGAGTCACGGTGACGAGCGGCAAAAGAAAGAAGTGCCAACCTGGCGACGCGTGTTTCAGCCTATGGAGCGCGTGCAGATCATCGTCTTCTCGACACAGGAGACCGCGATCTCGTTCTTCTACGTTCGCGCGGCGTACCAGTATCTCAAGAGTCGGTATGCACAGCGGGGAAAGACACAGCGAGCTATGTTCCTGCTCATCTTGGTGCAAGTCATCATCGTTGCAGCGGACATCGCCCTCATCGTCATCGATTTTGCGGGATACCTGCAGTTGAAGTTGTTCACGCACTCTTTCGTATACTCGGTGAAGCTAGAGTTGGAGTTTGTTGTGCTGAACCAGTTGGTTGAGTTGGCGCAGTTGGGAGTTCCAGGTATTCCGTCTTTCTCGATGGCTATCAAATCGACGGGGCTCAGGGTGCCCAGTTCCTCTGGTCCTGAACCAGTGTCGGCTGGAAAGACCGAGGGTGCGCTGGAGTCCATCACAGAGCCGGTGTCGAGTGAAGAGCATCTTGTAGCGCAGTTCTCTACGATGCCACGTATTGGGGTTATACCCAGCGCTTGAATTGTACTCAAATAGTTTCAACGTGCGCGCTCCGCTACAGTGAGTCGCGACTCTTTACGATTGAGCTTATTTTTCAGCCACCGCCTCAGGCCCCCTTTCGATTGCGAGTCGTTGGGGACACTTGTTTCGTCACGGCTGTCCTGGTCTGCTTTCGCACCTTCTTTGCTACTGCTTTGGTTGTTTGCAGTACCTGCCATATTCCTCAGGATGTCATCCAAATCGGGTCTCTTCGGTGGGTCAAGATGTAACAAGACTCGGGCTTCATCTAGGCCTACCAGCTCGCATAGCTACCACAGTTAGTTTCCCGTGCCAGTTTTGTAGTCATTGGGCTCACCTGGTCGACAGCTACCTGCCAGTCGATGGCTACCTGCCAAATAAGTGCAAACTGCTCATCACTTAATGCTTCTGCGGTTGGTACTATTTCCCGATCCACTTGGTCGTCGTCAGGCTTTTCTCGGGCAAGGTAGTCACGCATCATTGCTAAGACTTCTTTCTTGGGGAGGCCAAGCGGATACCACTCTCCAAATGCTTCGCTGCCCAGATGCTCCCGTAGCTGCAGAAAGTCAGGTTGGTCTGCCATGACATGAAACGGTTGAACTCACCTGGTCGGCAGCAACTCGCCAGTCGATATCGATCTGCGCTTCTTCATCAAATGCTGGCTCTACGTCCACTTGCACTTCATCATCCACGTCGGCTTCATCCTCCACCCGTGCCTGCTTGTCTGATGGTTTCTTATTGCCCATGGGAACGTCCCTATCAACTTGTGCCTCATTCTTCATTTGATTTTTGTCGCCCACTCCCGCTTCGTTGTGACTTTGGGTGTCGTTCCCGCTCCCTACATCCCGTTCAGGCTGTCTCTGGTGGTTGCTCATTGGATCCATCCAGACATTTGCGGTGGCGAATCCCGTATCCCCGGACGTCACCCAAGGACTGCAGCCTCGGGGTTCCTCAGCTGGGGAGGGGAAAGAAGACGCCGGAGTTGGCAGGTCACCGCTATGGTCTTCACTGCTAAAGATTGTATCGGCGCTTGTTGACCGTGTATTGAGGCTCGTATGCTCCCAAGCGTTCGAGGCTTGGTGATCCCAGGGTGAGGACGGCGCGGAAGGCATCAGGTCTGGGGGAGAACTAAGATCAATCAGCAATCTTCACAACGCATGCGTACCTATTGAGAAGACAGACCTGTCGCTTTTGTCTAGCGCTAGCCATGGATGATCCAACACTTCGTCCATTCGCAAACGATCAATTGGTTTTCGAGCCATTGCATCACTAATGAAGTTTCCACATAGCGCTGTGGAACCGGCCAAAGGTCGAACTGGGAACCGAATTCGTCCATCTTGATAATCTAGTACTTGCCGCATGTTCACAAAAGGGGGCCTGCCGACAAGAAGACAGTACGCTACAGCACCCAAGGCCCATATGTCGATCGCTGGGCTATATCCCCCCCCGTCCATGTCCTCTGTCTGGTCAAGAAGCTCGGGAGCCTGGTAACCCCGTGTCCCAACGTGTGGCGTTCTCAGCATTGAGCCGTTTGTGTCTTTGCAAATGCCGAAGTCTGCTAGCTTGACTCGCCATCTTGGTCCAGGCTCGGAGACCAAAACGTTCTATCGTAGCACCAGATCGAATTAGTACACCACGTATTCAGCGGATGGAAGGGGTGTCTTACCAGAGGCTTGAGGTCCCGATGTACTATCATCTGTTCGTGCATGAGGCTTAGTGCGCGCGCAATTTGCGCTACTATGGTAACGCTTTCCGGCTCCGGAAGAACTCCATTGTTGATAAAGCCTTGAAGATCGCCATGTTGGATGTACTCCATCGAAATGTAGATGTGATCACGGTCTTCAAACCAGCCAAGACATTGAACGAAGTGCTGTCGATACTAGGGACTGATCAGTACCGAAGACCACGGGTTGAGTTGAGGGACGCACTTCTGGGTACTGTGAATCGGAGAACTTAACCAAGGCTGCAAGCTCACGATCGGATAACCGCACCTGACCGCTGCGTTTGCTGATCTTCTTTACGGCCCGTAGGCTTCCGCTCGATGACTCTTCTTTCCACACGTCGCCAAAAGTACCGCTTCCAAGTTGATGCAACGGCCTCCATCGCTCAGTCTGTCCAGATACAAGACGGTGCTCTCTGTCGTTGTTCGGGTAGATCGTAGTATCCAACTTCCAATCGTTAACCGACATGGTAGGTATCCTTTGACTTGTGGTTCACATATGTGTTGCGGGACATTGGCGGTTAGTGGTGGGGAACAGCGCAGCGCAAAGCCAGAGATAAAGATTGGGCGCGACGATGAACTGTGACCAACCGGAGCGACGCGCCTACCTGCAGGGAATCGGTTCTCGATTGAACCGAGTGCACTGCGCTTGACCAAGTCCGGCGAGATAAAATCGCCACGGCTGAGGCTGGCCAATAGAAATCATCGAACGAACACAATCGACTCGTATTGCCTTCAGCTGGGGGCCAATATTGCGGGATCGAAATAGCGTTCGAGTCCGGCAAAAGCAACTTCATATGAATCCCCCAATCACACAGTTCCCAAGGTTTCTACAACCGCGCCAGCTACGAACCGGTTGGGACTCCCCGCACTAATTCGACTTGTCCAGGCTAAGCGTTCAGAACGGTGTGTATACCCTGGGCTACCAAGGCAGATAAGTGAGCCGGCTTCGCCGCCAGACATCTGGTTAGTGGGTCAAACAGAGACACACAGTATGGACCCCGCGACTGTCATAACTGTAGTTGAACTATGCTTTGTGTAAGCGACGCTCAGTCAAGGATCCTCGCCCGCGTAGGACTTACATCATGCAGCACCGGTACCAAAATTGTCGAGATTTGTACTACATGGAAGCAAGCCGAAGAAGAAATCCAAGAGCGAGCTGTCGTTGTTGAAGCTTGTTGGATGCGATCGAAGCATCAGATGATGATTTTGAAGCAGATGGTTTTGACTATGGATGATGATCTGCGTCGAATCACCGACATGCTCATTCGACAGTTAGCCACGAAGCTCTCCGAGGCGCTCGTTACTCTCCAATCAGTCGTGAGGAAAGAAACAAAGCCTCGAGTCGTTTTCATGGGTCTCCAATACGGGGTGAACAGAAAAGCCTGGGTGTTCAAGAAGACTGCGCTGGACGAGGTGATCAAAGACCTGGAATTGTGGCAAAGACGTTTCGATCCCACATGGTATTTGTCGATCAAGACTGCAACGCCTATAATTGAGGAAGAATTGTCAAAAGCAAGGAAAACTGAAAAGACGGCATCTGCGAAAAGCTCGCTCTCTGCTGCTAGAGCATTGCGAAACGCTATATCGCCCGACTTCGGGCGGCAAGTCAACATCTTTCTTCCAGCCGCGAGACTGGAGATAGCGGACATCCCATATTGCGTAGCTACAGCGGCAAGACTGGGTGGTGGAGATAATAGGTGGTACATACTCGACAGTGTCTCATGCAAGAACGCCTTCGATGTAAAAGCGACATCCAGAGACGTGAGAGACCTCGCCACTAGGCTATCCCAGGTCGATCCTCTCGTCTTTGGCCTGTTGCAATGTAAAGGTGCAATCTATCCAAACCCAAACGATCCGAGTCTGTCGTTCAAGTTAGTACTCCGAATCCCTCCAGGTATGGAGGTCCTCCAGTCTCTTCGCCAGCTGCTGCTCAACTCTGACGCAAACATCTCCCTCAGCCGAAAGCTTCGGATAGCTAGGGAGCTGGCGAAGTCGGTAAGCTCAGTGCACATGTTCAACTTTGTACATAAGAGCATACGACCAGAATCAATCCTATGCTTCGAGGATCCGAATCCGAATTCCCCCAACAGCCGGACCTTTCTGGTTGGATTCAATGGCTTCCGCTCTGCAGATGGGGGCACGAATCTGATCGGAGATATGGACTGGGACAAGAACGTCTACCGACATCCCTTACGGCAAGGGGATCACCCAGCTGAAGCATATAGAATGCAGCATGACGTCTATAGCTTGGGAGTATGTTTATTGGAGCTGGGCATGTGGCAGTCCTTTGTCGGATACACCGAGGATGCGAGCCGGCCACTCGCGAAAGCCTCGCAGATCTATAATGAGTTTTCGACATGGCTCCAGCATCTACAGCAAGGTGCACCGCCCGGGTCCTCTCAACAAGATACGTTTCTGGACGCCGTAGCCTTCCGTTTGAAAGACTATCTAGTTGCGCTTGCAAAAGACAGGCTACCACATCGAATGGGCGATCAATACACCGAGATAGTCTTGAACTGCCTTACCTGCCTCGATGAAAGTGGTGAAGAGCAAAATTTTCGGGCTTCGGGGTTAGCGGAAGATGTTGCAGTCGCGGTAGAGTTCATCGAGAACATCTTGCTGAGGCTTGAGCAGCTCTCCGTGTAGACGGTGGAAATACTTTGCTTACAGGTTTCAGCTAATACTATTCTCAGTCAGACGGTAGTGATGCATTTTGGTGAGCGGCGCTATTTGTAGATTACAGTGATCTAACGTAGCTTACCATAGATGACTGAATAGAGGGATGCCTGTGCGCGACTGGCGATTTGAGGGAGAACGAAAGTGTTGACAGGAAGTGAGGAGTGTATAGACAGCTTTGCTATCATTGGCCCTAACAAAGATCCTAGAACGGACACCCTGGCCGACGCGCCAGTACGAATGGGATCAGGCAGCTCTGAAATGGACCAATTGCCGCCGAACCCTCCGAATGGACTTGTCCCAGGACAAAAGAACTTTCCAAAAACTTGAAGACTCCGGTCAAAAGAACGAGCTTCTGTACGGATTCCTCCGTAGTCTGATCTTGGTCAATGGCCAGTTCCTCGGGCCGACGATTGAAGGGAATCTCAGCGATTGGTCTGAGATCACGGTCGAAAATCACGCCACCAGAAGGTATGCAGGTCTCTGGATGTTCTCATCTCTGAGCGCGCTCAGTTTGAATTAGGAACTTCAATCCACCGGCACGATCAGCCCCAGGGGACGCCGCCGCAGTATGATGGCGTTCCATTCATCGCGCAATGCCCGATTGCCCCGAACACTGTCCACATATCGATTCAAAGCTGAGGCGGCTGGAACGACCATGTACCATTCGCATTTTAGCGCTCAGTAAATGGACGGCCTTTATAGTAGACTGATAATACGTAAGTCCCGACCGCATCATTCGACGTTGACATGAGCCCAATTTTTCCTGGTTTCGACATCCATCTAGCTATACCATAACTAGCTAACAGTATGCAGACAGACTATTGAGGCACTTCTGCCTCCTCCTCCCTGTGTAGAGCCTCACCAGGGGCCTTCTCTTCATGTAGTCTCCTTCCAACGTATTCACATCGTTCGCAAAGACGAAAACAACCCCAACAACATGCAGACTAAAGTCACACAGACTATCTCAGCTACTTTATTCGAGTTTACGATATCGCTCCGACATTTCTTACAATAGAAAATAACCCGATCCAAGGCCAGAACGACTACGATTGCAGTCTGGAACAGCAAGGCAGATCATGCAAGCCAAACACAACTCTGGCGCAGTTCGAGTTTCAGCCGAGAAAGAAGCACCTGCTTCACTTGATCAACGCAGGTGGATCCGCTAATCATAAAGTTCTCTATCGACGGGTATAAACTTACTGTGGTTGCCAACGACTTCACCTAAGTGGAGCCATACAAGGTTGAGGTGGTGACACTTGGATTTGCTCAGGGGCCCGACACGATCCTAAACGCTCATAGTAACGCGACTGAGCCAGTGTGGATGAGAGGCAAGTTAGGCGTGCTCTGCCAAAACGGGACCGTGGGCAATCCTCTTGCCCGAGCCGTTGTATACTACGCCAATGCGTCCCAAGATACGATACCACGCACCACGGGGTACTCATGGGAATCGACCGATTGACTAAATGTAAGCGACATCACGTTCAATAGGATGCCTTTACCAAACCCATCTAGGATCCATTGGACATGACTGTTCCACTACACACTAAACCCGTCCCCGAACCATACTTCATCCAACAGCTAGACATCACGGCTACCCCCAACGCGACCGGCCATCTCGTCTTCGCGATGAACAACATCACGTTCCGCGCCAACTACAGCGCCAACCTACTCCTCGACGCCAGCCTAGGGATAAAATCGTGGTCAGATTACCCTGAATACCGTGCCATTGACTATAGCACTCAAACATCGGTGCGAGTCATCGTCCGCAACATGTTTCCTGCCATGCATAGCATGCATCTCCGTGGCCAGTCGGACTTTTGGATTTTGGCGGAAGGGCGCGGGGAGTGGGACGGGCGTATCACACGCGCGGAAAACGCGCAGCGCCGCGATAGCGCTCAGGTGAGCTAGGGAACACACGAGTTGCCTGTATATCTGATCATCTAGTTCGACACTGATAACCCGGGAGTCTGGCCTTTCCACTACCACCTCGTCGTGCATGCGAGTGCAGGATCGTATGTCAACTTCTTGGTCAGTTCATTTCTCTATTTCGATTCACAGTCCGGAGCTGACGTAGCGGCATAGGAAAAACCCGAAGCGTATTGATGCAGCAGTAGTGAGGAATGTAGTTTAGCAGACTTGTCCATTTTGGGAAGATTATGTCAAAGAACATCCCGTAGACCAGTTCGATTCGGGGTTGAAAGCAAGAGGCATGAAGCTGAAGAGGTGTGCCGTACCTGTTTAGAAAAGAGGGTATGAATTTACAATACAATCGACGAACGAGCCACAAACTGCGTGAGTTTCGGAAGTAGATAGAAAGACAATCCGAAGGCCGTTCAACTCATGGTTACGACTAATTTCAATACAAGAATCGTTGGCTGTGGGGACCTCAGCACATTTGCCCAACGCCATCATCTCATTGCACCTGCGTTCATTAAGCGCCAGCAGCTAATCTTACATAGCTGAGTACGAGTGGTGTGCCCCTTCGCCGTCGCTCCCATGATCTTCAACCCATCGTCTTTTGAAAGTCTCTTGCCTCTTACACTCATCATCGCGTCGCCTCCAATGATGTCAGCCGCAGTTTTGGTAACAGACTCTCGAGCCACGTTGCGCTTTGCTACACCTCCGCCGCTGCAGTGGCAGCAGCGGTGAACGCTGAACCTTCTTCTAAGTCTGGGGAAGAGCGCAATGAGTATTCGCAGCTCACATGTACCCCGAGGCTTCAGAAGCTGGGCCACGCGAATGACAATTTGTGGTCGACTCGAAAGGCGTCGAGTTGGTCTCGCGTATATGCACCATCGCCCTCTTCGGCCCGCCACTCTAGTATCAGCGCTTTTTCCTCCTCAAACAGTGCCCGACTCTCAGGTTCAAATGCTATGGCCCAGTTGATTAAGATCAAAGCCTCCCGCGACAGCCTCTCAGACCTCGTCAACCTGTAAACCGCTGCCTGTCGGTAATTGAACTTGGCCATGAGATCATTCCCCGGGTTCCATGTCCCGCCGCACACCCTAACATGCTCGTCATAGATAAGCTTGCCGAACAGCAGAGCCCATACAGCCCGGTGGCCGTTGAATATTACAGAAGGGTCATCGAATTGATTTACAGCCTTCATGTCCAAGATATAGCACTGGCACTGGTTGAGGTAGATGAGCAATGCGGTCTTTGTGTATAGCTCTCTTGAAGCTTCGTCAGCGTCCTCCATCCAACGCCTCATCATCTCGCTCCCGATCCCCACGCGACGTATCTCTTTGTGGGCTTGTCCCCATTCCAACTCCGCGGCCGTGGTCTTGTTTGCGCGGAAATACTCTTCGCCTTTCTCGTTCATGCGTACCAGCTCGCGCAAGAAGGGCCCGAGATCGGCCGGATCCCATGTATGCAAGGTAATTTCCTTGCGCACTGTTTCTGCGAGGTCTTTGTCGACGCAGCCTTCTATGCTGACGTGGTGGAATCCGCGAAGGTGAAGGCACAGAGGCTGGAGTAGCTCCTCTTGCGTCTTGGTGGTGAAGTACGCCTCAAATGATGGCTTCCAGTCGGGCAGGGCGCTAGAGGAGGGACAGAGTCAGAAACTCAAGTCTGCGTTCTGAGCGAACCCAGACTCCATGTACATGTTATCCAGGTCACTGAGCATCTCGCAGAAGCGATCGAAATCTCTCCCTAGGATCATGAAGTCGTACCGTATGCCTCCATTCTTCACGTGTTCCGATACTAGCTTGCCCTTGTCCTTCCACGACGCGTGCTTCATGCCCATAGTCAAGGACATAACGTACCCCGGAAAGGCCTCGGCGAACTCGGGATTCCAAGTGACAGCCGGAATCTGGTATGCTACCAGGGATTTTTCGATATGTAGGTCCTGAGACTGTACGCGGATGAAGTGATTGCGTTTAACCATTACACTGTATGCTTCGCTATGCACCTGCTTGTTGACAAGTAGCAAATCCGTCTCAATGTGGTGGATTGCTGTTGCGAAATCAGTGGGCTGTGGTAGGCGGCCGGAGAGGCGGGCACGGCGCGTGGCACGCGAGGCTTCGCGCCATGGGTCGAAGTCGCAGAGTACGTAGCCGTAGATGTCATCTCTCAGCTCACACGGGAGATGGAGGAATCCGAGTGGTTTAGTAGTCCTATCGTGAGTAGTCTGGGTTGCCATCGAGGCCTTGCTGCGGGTCGGGAGCGAAGCGACGGGCATTTGAAAGTCGCGACGGTATACATGGTGGAGGTATTCGAAGGGCCGAGATTTGAGTGATTGAACCGGTAGAAAGTTAACGTAGTTTAGCGTAGCTTTGTCACAGCAAGAGTTGTGTATGTGGAATGGGTGCTGGCTGCGGTGGTGTTGAGGGTGTTGAGGGTGCTGGGGGGGAGTCGAGGGGTAGCCGTTCTTCGGGAAGCCGATCTTCGGGTAGCCGATCTTCGGGCTGCCCTCTCTCAGCTGACCCTCTCAGCTGACCCTCTTAGCTGCCCGCTCGGCTCGGCTGCCCTCTCGGGTGCACAATCGGGTGCGCCGACTGCTCGGTATTCGTTCGCCGTTGTGCTCTTCCTGTTCCTGCACGAGGGAACAGCACAGCATCGAGCATCGAGTGGCTTGGCAGCGCTGCCCCGTCGACATTGCCCTGCACAGCCTTCCTCAAGGCCACGAAGACGTTCTGTATGCCCTCACGCCCCATCACACGGACTGTACACGGACTGTAGCCTTGTAGCCGTAATTGAACCTCGATCGGAGCCCACGCATCGAAGCAGCGAGCTGGCCTCACTCTTGCCCTCGACTCCAACCCGCCGACCCTGCTCCACGCCGCCAAACCGAACTCGATCGCACCCCCCGCCCGCCCGCCGCCGTATCGAACGTCCGACTATACTGCCGTACCCAATATGCGCACGCCCACCCGGGCAGTATACTAGGTGGAACAAGTCGCCGCGTTCAACGCTCCCACCGCGCTCCCACCTCGGCCTGATAGGTTGTCGTACCCTTTTCGTCGATACCAGAGACGCGCGCCGCTTTACAATCGACAAGAATGTCTGGGGCTTTCGAGACGGCAACCGGCGCATTCGCTGTCGTTGGAGTGGCGGACGTGGTCATACGCACCGGGCTCGAGCTTCATCGCTTCATCAGTGATGTCTCAGGGGCGCCCAGAGAGTTGCAGAGACTGAATGAGTATATCGGAGACATAGTGCTTTTAGTCAAGGCGCTCCAGAAATGCTCTCCAGCAAACGCCAACGCTGAGATCAAGGCTTCAGTCCAGGCGGCGGTTCAAGCGGTGGATCGTGAGCAGCGCAGCATAAAGCTCAGCCTGGCGAAGTTCAAAGGCGCCAAAACAGCTTGGAGTAGGATAAAATTCGCGCTAGATGATCGCAAGATTGCGAAAGCGCTAGGAAGCCTTGAGCGGTCGAAATCTACTCTTGTGAACGCGTTGACTATGATCTACGGGTATGCTTGATGATTTTCCTTGTGACATTTTCCATGTGCGCCACCCTAACAATGCCTTCCCTGGCACCTCGCCGCCCCTTTCGAATAGCTGCGCTGACCCAATACGTGCAAAGCGAAAATGCGCAATCCATCTTAACCCAGATTTCCACCCTCGCCACCAATACAAGCACGAAGACTGACACCATCGCCCAGACAGTCGCACAAATCAGTGGGACGACGGACGCGCTTTCTCAAACAGTCATCCAAGTCGCCGCGAAGACCGATGCCGTCAGTTCAACGCTTGTATCGTCACTGGAAACACACCACCAAGCCATTGGAGCGAAGCTGGACAACCAAGCACAGCATGTCGCAGACGGGCAAGACGCCCACCAACGCGCGCTGCAGTCGCAGCTCAGTGCGCACCAGCAGCAGCAACTGGAAAGCATCGCAGGACTTCGAATCGGCCAGGTGGATCTTTCTCGTCGCCAGGAGCGCCTCATCCACACTTCCAACCGCACCCAGAAACGGGTAGGTCTTGTACAAGGCCAAGTGAGAACCGCGACGCGTCTTTCTCAGGCGAATCACCAGAGGACGCGAAGCATCATAAACGAAGGGTTCGACAAACTCGAGACGGCATTTAAGAATGCGGCGCTCTCCGGAGACGAGGTGTACTTCCGCGGTGAACGACCCGACATGATTATGGCCTACTTGCTGCCTCTCAAAGACGAACTCAACACAGTTTTGAATCACGTTCTGTCCCACCATCAAGATATGATGCCTACCGAGGAGGCGCATTTCATCCGCGACCAATTTCAGCACCTCATCGGATCCGCGGCGCAAGAAGAGGCAGCCCGCCACCGAGGGTCGAGGGCCACCTCCTTCGATGAATGGCGTTTCTTCGGGCGAACTGGACGCCCTGGGTCCAACGCCCAGAAGACACAAGACCGCGCCCGAAGCTCGGGCATCTGGACCAGTCCAGGTGGCAAAGTACAGAAACCTCAACAAAAGAAGAGACAGCCAAGGCGGAAGACGCAGACGTTGTCGTTTGAGACAGCGTCTCGCACTATTCGGCTTTCCTACCCTGAAAATGAATCAGCACAGCCGAGCGCACAACACATCCCTGAGCTCGGTTTGTCCTTTACCACGCGATCGTTCACCGTAATCGACTTGCGCTTCCTCCGATCAATTTGCCATCGAATGCGTCCGCAGATATACACTCATCTGAGTGTTTTCACCCAGGCTACTGTTGAACAGAATCAACTCTGCCGCTCAATGTTTGAGCGTAACGCTGCTGTTGAAGATATTGATCGCGAAATCAGACAAGGATGCATATCCCCTTATCATTTGAATCATCTCGGAGACCACATCCTTCTCTCGGTGAGCGCACACTTTTATCCATTATATACATAGGCACCCGGGCTGATGGCCTACGCTAGGACGCATCGGAATACGGCCGGGTTGATGTGTTGAGATACCTTGAAGAGGGTGGAATCGGAATCTCTGGGCTTCGGTAAGCGGGTCCCATTCCCCGTTACTTTGTCCCTCTTCCGCTAATGAATATCAGCCAGGATCGCAGCGTCCTTATTGGACTGCAAATGACCCTGGGCGCCAGTTTCAGGAAGACTTCCCTTGAGCATCATCCTATGTTAGTCTTTCCGTACGCTCGAAACCTCCTCTATGACCCTACGGCCTTCCTTGCGGATCTTACCTGGCATTTGGTCCAGGGCATCTACGGCGTTCCTATCGCACACCTAAGCGAAGTGAATCTAGAACTGTTAGACTACTACCGTATGAGTCTGGACAATGAAGGCTACGACTGTACCGCTTTCCCGTCACTAAACGCTTCAATTAGCGATGAACCCCGTTGGAGCCGCCAGAATCTCTGCGATTTGCTGCTAGTACTTGTTGAAGCCGGCGCTGACATTTCTCATATCTACGACTATCCGACTATTCCGGAGTTCATATCTGACCTTATTGACCACCCAGACCTGGAGACCTGGAGATTAGAAGATATCCTCTTCGCATGTATCCGAGCTGGAGCGGATGTCCACGCAGTTAACGCTAGAGGATGGACGCCTTCAATAATGGCCCGATGTTCTAAGTTCTGGCCTCTATGGTGTGAGCTATTGGAGAGCGGCGGGAAGGAGATTAAGAAAGTTTTACGCGCTGAGGGTAATGAATGGCTACTGGAAGATAACTGGCAAAAGGTGCTGGATGAGCGAACAGGAGGTCGGAAGTGCAACTTTAGCTCTGAGGATTGCAGTGAGTCTGGGTCTGGTGCTGGGACTTTGGACGGCGATTGCGAAACTATTAGTGATGACGAAGACGCTCCTTTAAATGCGGATTGGGATGAAGAGGATGATAGTGATACTAGAGAGAGTGATGATGAATAGTTTACTAATAAAGCCTATTTCCCTGCGACTACGGCGGGCGGGGTCACGCCTATCCTACATAAGACGCGATATAAGGCCTAACTTTTACTAAGATAGACTTAGCGTTATAGTTACGCTCTCTTAGTAAGAACTATTTAGAAAACTTAGAAGATCTAATACTTAGCTTTATTAATTTCTAAATATTTATTAATTCTTTATTTAGATTTATCTACTTTTAGTATAAAATATTTTTAAAATTATTAGTCTAAGTAATTACTAGAGTTTTATAGCGTAGTTTATTTATTACGCTATTAAAATTAATAGTATAATAAAGAATTTAGTATAAAATAGCTAAGTATTTATTATATATATTAAGTAATAGTATAGTAGTAGTATACGCTATATAAATAATTTATAATAACTAATAAAACTCTTTTAGAATAACTATAATACTATTTTTTATTTTTTAAAAAATTATAGCTAACTTATATATAAGTAGTACTATACTAATATATTACGCGCTTACTGTAATAATAGAGATAGTATTCTATCTACTATAAGAAGCTCGTAGAGCTTAGAAGCTATATATAGTAGACTTAAACGCTTTAAGTATTAATAGTATCTTAGCTTCTAAGCTCTATCTAAGCTTCTAAAAAACTATACTTCTACGCTATATATCTTTTAGCTCTTAGTAAGTTTACTTACTAAGAGTTATATAACTTCTTTAATCTTCTTAATTACTCTCTAAAGATCTAAGTACTATATATAAAGAAAAGAAGCTCTTATAAAGATACTAAGTAGTAAGTAAGACTTACTTACGCGTCTTATATAAGACTATAAAAAGTAAAAGATATTCTATTTAAGTTATACTACTAGCCTAGCTAGTACTAAATTACTCTTTATTAGTAATACGCGTATACTGCTATAGTTTAAGAAGCTTATTTTTTAGATATACTATCTTAATTTATATTATCTATACTAAGCTTATATCTTTATAGTATCTAGATATTAAATCTAAGAATACTAACTCTTTTTTTTTAAAGCTTTTTATATACTTTTCTATTACTCTTTATTTAGTCTTTCTTTAATTACCTTACTCTCTTTTATAGTTAGTAGAGTTCGGAGCTCCTATTCTAATATACTATAAAGCGCGTATTTAAGATATATATAATTAACTAGTCTCTAAAAGTACTATATACTCTTATAGTAAGAGTAGAAGTATTTCTCTAACTTTTTATATTCTCTAAGTATAGTATATATACTTTATCTAATCTCCTTATAATAAGCTAGCTAAGAGAACTACTTAGCGTATTAGTTAATTATAAGAGCGTATAAGACTATCTTTAAATAAGTAAGATTTTTAAGCTTACGCTCTACTTATATTAGTTTAAAGCTTAAGATAATGCGTAAAAAGTCTCTAATTAGTAGTATTCTCTTAATTTTATTAAGATCTATACTTTTAATATTAGCGTACACTCTATTTTAGTTAAGTATCTATCTAAATAATTCTATACTTACGCCTAAGACTAGGTAATTAATAATCTCTTAATAGATTAAATAGACTTACTTCTTCTAATTCTTTATACTTAGATAGAGATTCTTCTATAGAGCTTTAAGTAGCGTATAGAGAAACTAATCTTTTAACTATAGTATAATAAGCTTAAGTAAGCTAGAATTAACTATAGTATATACTTAAGTCTATATACTCTAGAGCTTATTAACTAGCTATCTATAGATTATTAACTTAATCTAGTATAACTTAAGCTTCTCTAAGCTTATAAAGACTAAATTAGGTACTATAAATATAGTAGTAAGTAGATTTAAAAGCGCTAAGAGTTTAGAGTTAATTTAATTCTATATTTACTAAGCTTACGTATAGTACTTAAGCTACGTATACTAAGTAAAGAATAATATATAATTAGTAAAGTATACGTTTATAAGCATTATTATTAACGTATTATTTAAGGCGCTTATTATAGTAGTTAAGAACTTAATTAAGATAGAAATAGAGTAGAGAGATAGATATTAGTAAGCGCTTAAGTAGTTAGTTATACGTAGAGAATATTATGTAGACTAAGCTTATAACTATTACGCGCTTACTATAATAATAGAGAGAGTATTTTATCTACTATAAGAAGCTTATAGAGCTTAGAAGCTATATATAGTAGGCTTAAACGCTTTAGATATTAATAGCGTCTTAGCTTCTAAGCTCTATCTAAGCTCCTGAAAAACTATACTCCTGCGCTATATAATATTATTAATCTTAAAAGATATTTATAAGAATAGTATAAAATTTCTATAGTATAATAATTATAAGACTTTACTTTTATTATATTAAGTTTAATTAAACTTAGTTTATATTTCTTTTTTATAAATTTCTTTTTTTTCTTTATTTCTTTTATCTCTTTAGCTTAGAATAGTTTTAATTTATTATAATAATCTAAGAGGTTTACTTTATAAGATTTATATTTTATATTATTTTAAGCTTAATCTTTTTAGCTATTTAAACTTAGTAGTAACTTAATATTAGATTTATAAAATCTTATTTTATATAAAGTAGAAAGCTTACTTTTTTAGATATATTTAGAATTTTAAAAGACTTAGTAAGCTTTACGTTACTAAGAGTAAAAAAGATATATTTAAAATATCTAAATAAAGAAGTATTATAACTCTTTTAGAAGTAATCTAAAAAGTAAAAATCTCTAATAAGTAATATATTATAAAAAGTAAAGAGATATACTATAAAGCTAAATATCTCTTAAAAAAAGCTTTATATCTTAGTAAAAAAACTAAAGAAGTAGAAAATAATATAGTAAAATAAGACTTATATATATAAAACTTTTTATTTAAATTATATATTTATAAAAATATACTAAATTTTTTACTTACTAACTATTCTATAATAGTAAATCTAATATTAGTATATTAAATTTAGTTATTAGTATACTAATATATATTTCTTTATATAAAGTTTAGTATATAGTATATTAGATTTAAGTATATTAGATTAGATAAAAGTTATCTAATTTATACTAAATTTAAATATATTATTTAGTATACTAAGATATATATATATACTAATTTATATTCTAAATAATATAGTAGTTATTATATAAATTATATAATATATTAAATTAATAAGTAGTAAGAGTATTACTAAAATAGAGATTCTTATATAAATATCTTATTAAAAGTAATTTAGTAGTATAGTATTATAGTAAAACTACTTTATATACTATACTAAAAGTAAGAAGCTATTTAGTATAAAGATTACTATAATTAATAAGTATATAAAGAAAAAGTATTTTAGCTATTTAATTAAGTACTAATTAACTATCTTAAATAATTAGATAGCGTTTAGGCTACTAATTTTAGAGACTTATAACGCCGTTTTCTAAGGCTAATATACTACTAAAACCCCCTAAATATATAGATATTAGCTTAAGCGTACATATCTTTTAAATTATCTACCTTAGCTAGTATAGGCGCTTATAGTTAAAGAGATATATTAAAGTACTCTAAGCCTATTTTATAGAACTTAGTAGTATATTTATAATCTTACTATTCTTAAAGCTAGTATTATATTAACCTAAACTAAGGTATTACGAACCTGGGAATAAGAGTAGGTTAGTAGTTATAAATAATAGAATAAGATAGCTTAATACTAGGTAACCTCTTACTAAGATACTACGTTAGCTAGAAAAGTTATAAGGCTAAAGAGGTTACGTAACGTCTTATAAAGTTTTAGAAGTTCTAGAGCAGTTACGCCTTTTAGTACTATAAGACCTATAAGACTATACGCTATAATAGAACTACCTTAAGTATATAATTAATTAAGATATTCTCTTAGAATATTCGTAATTACTCTCTCTAGTTAATAGCTATTATTTAGTTAGAAACTACTTCTTATTACC
>JAFHBV010000065.1:0-107630 GCA_019022785.1 Pseudomonodictys pantanalensis
GGGGGGGACCCTGCCTGGCAAAAATGACGACCTGAAATTTACCCATGCGACCCTATCTGGGCCAACCAAGTTTCCAGATCACCCACGAGCTTCTCAGCCAGAGCCTCCTCCACAATGGTATTCTGCCACGTGCAAGTCACAACCATCCTCTCATCTTTGACGGTCGCAACGCCGATCAAGAGAGCGGCTGTCGGTGTTTCCGTGCTGAGGGTGAACTGCGCTTGATTGATTGACCAGTTCTGTTCAGGCCCGCCTGTCCCATCAAATACGCCGAGATTGGTGATGGACCAGGAAAGTTTTCGTGGTTTCTTAACGTCGCTCCTAAATTGCGCTCTCCAGTCTGGAACGAACTTCATGAGGCCGACTAAGTTGTCCTTGAGTCCTGAGCGAAGACGGTCCTCGATTTCATTGCGAACTTTCTTGGATACACGCCACATTGCGTCGAAAAGTTCAGGGGAGATTTCCTTTCGGCTTCCGCTACGTTGACCGGCGTTCCGGAATTGGGCAACCAGTTTGCTCTCGAATTCGTGTGTCATAGCGGTCACATAGTTGCCGATTGTATTTTTCGGTACAAGCCACGAGTATTCTGGGTGCTTCTCTGGTAGGAATCTCCGTTGGTCTATGGCTGTACTGCTTGCGAACGCTGGCGCTTTTATCTCGTCGATGTGCGAAGCAAGAGAAGCAAGAGCGAGGGCGTGCAAGAGTGCAGTGAGCGTGACATGGCGTTGACGACATTGGCTAAGGATCCTCGACAAAACATCGTTCTCGATAATGAAAGTTTTGAAGCGCGTCTTATACGGTGATGTGCGTATCGGCGCCCAATGAGCTAGAGTCGGACTTCTCCACAGGAACGCCGGTTTATTGTCGAGCCAGGCTGCCTTCAATAGGTATACAACCGAAATGGGAAGCTGTACCAGTTTCTCGATGGGTGGGGGAAAGTATGGAGCTATCACCGGAGACTCCTGGATAGGGTTGTTGAGACTATCGAGCAACAATTCATGGAATATCTTCCCACTCATACCGTCCGCGTGTGGATGATTCCATACGAACAGTATGTCGAGATCATGCTGGTGATGACGCACCACTACTGCCCTCCAACCAGGTGCCTCGTCAAATTTGGGAAATTTAGTGTCAAGCTGCGTCTCGATCATCTGCTGTATATGCGCATCCGCGTCCACGGCATCGTCCAGATATACCCATTCAACCTGTTTGTCAATGTCGAAGCGGTCGAAGGTTATCCAAACGGGCTTCTTGTTATTCTCTCGTGCGATACCTACTATCAGCATTGGCGACCGACAATAAATGCTGGCAATCGCAGCGTTGACGGTCTGTTCGAGCTTGCTACGAGCGCTCACGTCCGTCAGATGTGAAGGGGCGGCGTAGCGACATATGACAGATGTGCCGCGATACTGGTCGAGAGCATACCTTGCAAGTTGGTAGAGTTCGCTATACTTTGTCAGTATTTTCACCTTTCGTGCGGCGCGGTGAGACCTTGTTGCCTAACGGGCGCAAAACTCCCCTTACTGGTTCAAGTTCGCATTTAATCATGATTGTCTGCCGTGATAGACATCTCACGATGTAGAGAAGTTCGCTCCAATGACTTGACAGAATGCGATTCGGTGGAGGCAATGGTACAGCTCATAGTGGATGTGGACTTCAGGACTAGGGTCTGGAGGCGTGGCCGTGGCTAGATAATCAGGCGCTAACCTATCTTACCGCTAGTAACATGTTGGGCCAGGTGCAGGGGCTCACTGTGTCTAAATTGAAATGACCGTCGGATTCCTTGTCCCTGGGCATCCCTGCGTGCCTAAAGTCTTCCAGAGCATGCTTTTCTCGAGCTCAGTCGTCTCACTGATGCGGTCTTGGATCCGAACAACCAACTCGAACGACTACCGCGATAGTCCGAAATCATTTGATCAATGCTTCGAGGACCAGAATGGAAGCGAAGGGATCCGTGGCATATCACTAACCTGGATGCTTATGATTTGATTACGATCAAATCTAGAGGCACGATGGTGCAGGAAGAAGAGAGGCTGGGCAGGGCTCGGTCGACGGAGTCGGAAGACATTATCAACCCTGTTGCGACACAGCAGGTTTGAGTCCGACTTCTCTAATGAGTTACGGAGTCGCGCATTCTTGATGAAAGAATGTCCACAGTTCACGCATGCACAGCACACCCCTATATATATTGGTCAGATTTCTTCGCTACCAACTTGAGCTTGATACTCCCTAGCGAATCTATGCAGTACATCCGAGCACCGAATCCCAACACTGCCATAAGCTGCAATATACCAACATAATACAGATGCCCAACGCACAACGCCGCCCAATGATCGCCAAAAGCAGAAGACCGTGTGAAACTTCTAGGCGATGGACTACTCGTTGTAGTGATATACCTACACTCGATTAGTACTGATACGCCACTTTTTGGTGTCTCGAAACTCACCAGATAGTTGGGCAGCCCAAAGCTCTCCCAATTCAGTCGGTTCGCCATTTTAGCGAAACCCTCGGTCTCGATCAAGTGGTAGAACGCAAAGGGCGGGAACATGGCTCCATCCCGATGTACATCCGCCTTGACCAGCAGCGCAGCTCCTCCAACGCCGTCCAGCTTCACCTTTGTCGCCGGATCCGCAGCCGGATCATACATCATTGCCATCAGACTCCTGTAGGTGGGCATCTCCGCATAACCCTCCAAAAGAATATCGTCTTTGCCCATTTTGGCGGCCATCTCTTTTGCATTCGGGCTGTCAATCCAATTGTTGAAATCGTAGGGTCTGATATCCTGCTTCTTGGTCTTCTCGTCGGTGAAGCGCTGGAAGCAGTTCGGTGCGATGATGGGGACGTTGTATACCGCTAGATCTTGGATCATGTTTGGCGGGAACTCGATGATGTCCGCGTCCAGCCAGAGGACCCACGATGTCTCGGGGCCAAGGGTTGTGAACAGCAACGAGTTGCGCGCTTTCGCCATTGCCGCCCTGCGCGACTTCTGATTCTCCATCTTGTGCCTCTCTGCCTCATTCTGTGTCTGGAGCGGGTTCTCCGTGTCCTGGCGGAGGATGTTGATGGCGCGGAAGCGCTTGTTCTTCGGGCCGCTTTGGGTCTTGGTGATTTGCGCCTGCAGTGCGGAGTATGCGAGGTTTCCTTCCTTCGTCTTAGGTATTATGAAGCCCAGTGAGATCAGTTCGTGTGGGTAGGTGATCTTGAGCAGGTTGTCCCAGTATTCCTGGTAAAATCTCGCGAGCGGTGTCAAGATGAGAACTTTCTCTTCGTTCTCGACCGGGTTGCTCGACTGCGTGACATTGTTCATGTAGTAGTGCATCACCGGCGGGGCCTGCTGCGGCTCGTTCGCCTTGGATTTGCGGAAGGGGAGCGACGGCGGAGAGAGGACATTGGACGCGGGCTGATTGGCGCCCTGACCTGTGGATGACGCCGAGCTGTCATTGCCGGCGAAGAAGAAGTAAAAGAAGCCAATGCACAGGATGCCCGCGAGGACAAACGTGATAGGGTTCTGTCGGCGAAACGAGCGTGGGGACGGCATTTTTGCGTATCGAGAGCGGCGAACCTAGGTTGCCAATAGGGAAGACGTCTATAAGGCTTGCATCAGAAGGAGAGTGCGCGGGCGGTGGTGATGCGCGAAGGGTGGAGGAAATTCCGTAAGGAGTCGCTGAAGCCAAGCTGGCACTCGCCGAAAAGTTGTGCCAGTGTAGTCAGCAATCGACGGCGCGCGCTGATACGATCGACAGTGGCTCAGCGCGCCAGAGGGCAGCAGCGAGATCAGGGCGTATGATAACAGGGGCAGATGAGTGAGGAGGCGATGCCAATGTCGAATGGCCATTCGCCCTTGCCTGCCGAGACGACGTTGCACGCTTCAGAGCCTCAAGGGGCCTGTGCACCAAGTTCAAACGGCCACTCCGCAACCCTGTAACTTTAGATTCATACATTCGAGGGCGAACTGCCTCTGGAAGGTTTGCTATTTTGATATTACCGCTTGGTCTCAGCTTCCAATATCGCCAAAAATAGGGCAATATCCCAAGCCAGCACCGCGACGCGTTGACCCAGGGTTCGCATGTTAGTAAGCAATCTCTTAGTAAGCCCTGGCTAGCGCGGACTTTTCGATGATGAATCTCAAGACTCTTAGGAAAGCTTTCAGCGAGCAGTGCGCCAAATCATGGTCAATTGAGCTCCGACACATGCCTCTTAGGGTCGCGCAGTACTCACAATCACTGCGGGTATCCTGCTATACCCCCATTGGTCCCGCATGCCGCCCTCGTGGATTCCTGCCACGCCTCGGTGGCTACAATGCCCGTTCATATGCTCAGCAGTTGACTCAAGATGAGCATGTTCATGAGTCCCCCACGACCAATAGTGCCATAATCATACCCAGGTCTATTGTCAATACAGTAAGTGCCTTGATAAGGTGCTTCATACGACTGAAATTGACAACCGCAGCAACCTAGAGACATCTACAAGCATATCAAGCCTGTGCGGAGAACGCGCATTGCCAACGACCGCTTTGCTGTCTTCTTTGTAACGCCTGCATTCGCATCATGGCTCCTCGACCCCGACACGTTCCTTCGCGAAGCCCTCTACCGAGCATATGGATATCTGCTGAGGTCGGAGAAGATTGCATATGCCAGAGTGCATGCGCTCTGTGCTGTCGTCGACCGATTGCCTTTGCCCAATCATTTCAACCCATCGCGTCTTTTCCAGGCTGAAGCACTGCAGCGAATGACGCAACCGCCTGTCTCGGAAGCCGGTTGTGAAGGCATTGCATATACCACCCTACGCTATTCAGATTCCATTGCATCCACATCTCCTCCGTCCGACGCCGATCCTGCGATTGCGTTTGTAACAACGGGAGACTCGGGCCCCAAAGGCATATATGGAGACACTCTCCGCCTCCCGCTGGCGAACACAGTTTTCCAAACAGGCTCACCGTCTACAATGATGTATTCGGTGTGGGAGAAGACCAAGGGCAGCAAGCGCTTGAAATTGCAATCTCAGAGCAGTGTCACGCGCCATGGCATCAAGTTGCGGAGGACTTCGACAGACCAGGGCACCTCAGCATTAGCCGTTCCCCTCGTTCCCCTTACGTTTCCTCGACAAGTTGACGCCAGGATGGGCAACATTCTTCGCCGGGTTATTGGACCGGACGGCAAAGCTGTCGCTGCATCGCAAGAGCTGGAGAAAGTTGTACCCCAGTTCTTCAAATCTCGCGGTGAGCCTGCGCAGGCGGTTTCGGTTTGGGCGCTGGTGTTTCCGAACGGCATTTTGGGCAATGTTCTACAAAAGACCAACGCGTTGTTGGAGCGGTCACCGGATGAGACAAGCCACATGGCATCTCCACCCGAGGATGAGGTTTGGGGAGCGCTATGGAAGCATGATCCGCCTCTCTGGAGCGAACTCGTGCCCACTGCCTTGGCGTCTGGTGCTCGATTGCATCGAGTTCTCAGCGGCGGTGGAGGCTGGGGGAAGAAGGCAGGTCTCCTCTCTCTTGACCCAGCCATTGTACCTGAAGACATTGCCCCTTCTATTGACGAAGACCCGACTGGCAATTTCATGGGACCGGGAGATCTATCTACCGCTCTCCAACAAGTCGCGCACGATGGCGAATATATTCAATTCTTTATCTCGCCCACATCGAAGGAGGGAGGTGATGCGGATCAATTCGAGGCGGAAATAGAGGCTCTTCAAAAACCCGCAACGACTTCCTCGCTGCGGGGTTGGGAGATTGGCACCATTCCAAGCACTGTCGACTCACTAGCGGAAAGGTCATGGCAGCAGAACACATCGAACTCTCATGGAACTTTCGTGTTCAGGAACATGTTTGGGGCTTTGACGGAGAAAGGCTTAACGATCGAGCGCCATTCCAAGCTCAAGTCAGAAGAGCACTTTACACTCCAGGGGGTAACGAAAGTAGACGTACCTTTCTCGCGCTTTTCCGCAGTCCATTCATTGGTTGATGATGAGGATATGGAGATGGAACAGGATGTATGTATGTCGGAAGAGCACGAGTAGTCAGACAGCTCTAATACTATAGTAGTTGCTGCAGACAATACTCAGACCTAAATACTTCCCCCATAACGATATCCTGGTAAACACTTCCAGCACGTGTATCTGCCATGACTCACTAACAATGGCAAGGATTCTCAACCTTATGGACCACATGCGCCTCCGCTTCTAGGTCTCGCTCGTCTGCGCCAGCGCGTGACCGACCAAGGCTTACCGATCCGTTACCATCCTTCCAGTCAGGTCTTGCCAACGTATCCCTCACCAACCGTCGCATCACCCACAAAAACGGGCGACCAAATTCATCGGCAACTCCAGCGCAAGAGGCGTTGTCGCGCTTCAAGACGAATTCGTCGACTCAAGGAAGCAGCTCTCCGTCAACTCAGAGAAGCACCTTTCCCTCGAATCAGAATAGCCAGGATCCGTCGTATCAGGGCTGCAGCCCCAGCAGCCAAGAAGTCCAGGAAGTCTCACATACGCCATATCACCAGCAACACCACGAAACCTCCGTATGCCATCGAAAGGATCAAGCGCCGCCTCAGTCCTACTATACGCGTTGTGCCCTATAGAAGTGAGCCACTGAAGTTGGCATCGATGGTTGATGGGAAGAAGATAAGGGCGGTGAAGCTCACGGGGTGGGGCAGGAGAATGAAGAGGGTTGCGGAGAAGAGAAGGGAGAGGGAGGAGGAAGCGGAGAGGGAGTTGTTGGGCATGGTGGGGAAGTGGCTTGAGTGAGGATTGGTAGGTGGGAGTTGGCATGTGTCAAGATGTCAGGAACGGTATGCTGGATCGTGCGTTGGCAATATGCAACTTCTTTCGCATCATTATTGTAGGCGTATCCGCCCTTTCAACGTCCAAGAAGAAGAGTAGCCCAGAATATCGCGGAGCAGAGTTAGTAACAAGATTAACGTTACCATTTTGATCATGTATAGCGGTTGTTCTACGTACGGACGCTAAGGCACGTTTTTCACGGCAAGAGAAGGATATCAGGTTGTGTGAGTTTATATTACCACTAGAAGCTCCGAAAGCACCGAGTAATCTCCGCAGGATCTATAGATTCAGAGGCTCAGGCTTACACGTTGATTGGTCGACTCAGCCCTATATACGTCGACTTTTCATCTCCTATGCCTGCCTTTCGTACAGCCTAAAGTCCTCGCGAGCTCTATGAAATCGAAGCCGACGCACGAAATGCTTACGAGTACAACCCCACCTGTCATCGAGCTCGATCCAGTTGCACCCCAACGAACTGCGGCGCAGGTGTCACAGGAACCCGCCACGACTGGTCCATCATCCGTTGACGAGACGCGAGCTAGCGACCAACCGAAGCAAGCAATTCACGAACGTGCCGATAGCTTCTTGTTCGATACAAGTGGGCGTGCTTCGTCCGAGAGCATATACTTCGAGGCACAGAATGGCCAAGTGCTAGTCGATGACCAAGGGGACTATGAAAGGAGAGGATACGTGGGGCCCGTTCCTGACGGGCTTCTCCACGAAGAAGAACATGAAGCTGGAGAAGATACGGGACCTGGTCGAAGTCATGACACCAGCGACCACGTAGATCAAGGGGCAACAGCTGCCGGATGGAAGTCGAAGTTCCCAACGCTACTGGGCTCCTCCAAGACTGGCAATATAATGGCATTTCTTGCGCTCATGCTTGCAATTGGTCTCATATTCCCGGGAGTTCGCAGTTATCTACTGGGTGTTTACAACACTATGGTCGGGAACATCAACAAGATGTTCGGAAAACACACCCAGTGTGCCAACAACCCGCAATATCAAAACACCACGAGGTGCAGGAATAATCAACACGACATGGACGTTTATTTCTTCGGTGGCGATGAGAAACATCATAAACGCCGCGAATCTCGGTACAACGAGCGACTGAACTGGTCGGCATTCGTCGAGACCTTCACCAAAACGGGAATATTCATAATGGAGAATATTTTACTACTAGACCGGCTTGAAGTCAATAGAGAGTTCATCGCCTTCGCTGGATATACACAACTGATTACACGACGCCAGCTCTGGCTGTCTTTTCTCAAGCCTCTCACACTTTTTGTCCCCATTTACCATATCCTCAACTGGATCGCCTCCCGGAGTTTTGGCACCGAGCAGGAACCCTATGTGGCTCCCCGCTGGGGCTTCGTTTTGTTCGGTTTGGCAGTCGTTTTGCATTGCCATGTGGCAAAAGACAATCGGGAATGGCAGCCTTTCACCGATGCCTTGAGGATGCACGTTCATTACTATTGCAGCCAGCGGAGCTTTGACCCACCTCTTTCCGGGCTGTACGAAGTGGCGAACAGCAGCGACAAAACTAGGGAATTCAGAGAGGTGCAGAAGGAGTGGCTTCATTACTTCCACACGCATTCTCCCTTCATCACGGACCCTCCTCAACCTGATGAGACCTACCCAGGATCTGATAGACCCAGTGAACGGTATATCATGCGAATGTCGATGGAATGGCGTTAGAAGTCGCATTCCCAAGAATCCAACGGAGGGCTCATCAAATTTTGTAAGCCACCTTCTGTAGGTATTGGCCACATATGCAGGATGATCGTCGGTGGACGGGACGTTGCGTGGTTAAGTTGGTATCTACAACTAGGCGAGTCCGAAAACCAGAGAGATATGAGACAACTCGAATACACATCATTAGAAAACCCTCAATGGAACACCACCCGCCAATGCCGTGTACCACAGTGAGGAAGCGGCACGAGACACGGGTGTCTTCGCGCTTAAGTGGTGCAAAATGTCCATAACTTCCCTCCGTCCGTACTTATCATTCTTCTGAACATATTTCCAAGACTATTTTTCGAAAATCTGAGACACCAGTCTCTCGATCACTGTTTCTTGACTAGGGTGCTCTTTTCAGCATACCTTTGTACGTCCAACCTGTTTTCAAATATATCTTGCATAGCATGTTCACTTCTGCATCGACCCCTTAACTAATCATGTCATTGATTATAATCCTTGGTTACTAGAAACTGGTTTACTTGGTCTTCTTCCCCACGAGACCTGAAGACTACCCCTACGCAGAACTAGATCCGGCTTTCTCGTCCGACGCATCCCTACTTTTTCCTTTACCTCTCTCAATTTGAATCCTTTTCGGCTCATCCTGTCCTCTTGCCTCTTCATCATGTTTCTCACGCTTGGATCTCTTCCTTAGGGCGCTCGTGAAACCCTTGTTGTACCAATGATCCGATCGCGCTTGTTTCTTGCTTGCTTTCTCATTTTTGCCCGGCTCGGTCTCCTTCGCTTTAGCTTGCGCTCCAGATTCCTTCGTTGACGATGATTCCATGGTTGCAGCTTTCTTCCGTCCGAGTCCAAACATGCCCCCTGACCCACCCTTCGAAGCGAATGTCCAGTACGCAACGCCCACCACTGCCGCAGTGACAACCAATGAAGCAATCTCTGCTTCCACTGCCGATGTGTTAGCGTCGTCTGTGTAACGAAGGATGCGGACTCACCGAAAATCTTTGCAAGGTAGCCAGACTTGTAAACCCTTGTGTTGTCGTTGTAGTCGTATTGATGGTCCGCAAAACGATTGACAGGTAACGCCATGAGACTGGCGACAAAGCTCAGAGGCGTGAATATGATCGTTATGACAGCGAAAGCGAGGGCGGCCCAACCAATGACAACACTGTTTCGAGCTTCCTTAATGCTGGCTTCGGTTCGGCTAAGGTTGAGCATGTCGTCGATCGTTTTGGAGATGCGCTCTGCGTCTTTATCGATCTTTGAGATTCGCTTCGTGTACTTTGCGAGAAGACCTTTTGTCTCGTACATGGATATACGGACCCAATCGGCTTCATCAAGTTCAGCCTTCTGCAGTTCTGTCCGCTCCAAGCTAATTTGATCACTAAGAAAATCATCTATCACCTCTTCCTGCTGCACTATAATACTTTGAATCATGTCAAGCTCGTTTCGAATGTCCGAAATCCACTCGATAAACTCTCTCTCTGTGTTGATATTGATATCTTGGGACCTGCGACCGACGAGGTAATTGCGAACATCTGACAGTGTCGTAACGAGTGCCGACTCAAAGATGTCTAGTGCTGATGGATATATCGTCTCTGACTCTGGGTCTTTGTATGGGTTGCCGAAATTTCCGACACTCTCTTGGATGATCCTGGCCGGTTCTAGATTACCATAGTATTTGCAACGGGGAAGACGGGATTCCAGATTATCGAACGCTGACACGACTACGTTCCCAATTTTCCAAAACCAGAGCTGTGGAACAAGTAGAAGTGGGAAGTTCTCCGTCTTTATTTCCTTGCTTGGGTGTGATGCTGACTCTCGTCGGATCTGCTTGAAGATGACCTGATCGGCGTTTCTTTGTTCGAGTTGCGTGCCATCGAGGCCGGGGTAATAAGTCTCATCGAGAGTGCGCTCGCTATATATGAATGCATTGTTTGTTTGGTCGAGAACTTTGGATTCGAATAAAGGTGCTGTAAAAGACTTGAGAGCGCAATACGCCTCAGTGTCCTGGTCTCTTCGGGCTCTCCAGCTTATAGCTGACCCGATAGCCAGACAGGGAAACTAAACAGTCCAGAGTTGGACAACTTTCACGGTATAGTTGCCTGGGGCAGGTAGGGCATGTACTTACCACCATTCGATAGCAACTCAGCAGCTTCCGGGCCTCGGGGTCTTTGCTCGCCTTGACCTTCATCGCTTCGTACGAATTTTCCCTATGATTCAGCAGCCGCTCACGGGCCTCGCCGGAGTCTTTGCTAGCCTCGACCATCATCGCTTCATACCCAACTTCCCGATAATTCAGCAATGGATTGCGCGCGGCGATGGCTGGCGCCAGGAAGCCATCAAGAAAGAAGCTCTCCCTGATCCAATAGATGGGAATGCTCTGCATTATCCTTCCAGGGTCGTTCCTGGAGGTAACGATAAAAATACCTTGAGGACCACACAATTCTCTATCGAAATACGATGCTATAGCCATTGCAATTGGCTTTAGAGATTAGCAATTGCAGGAGAAAAATATAAAAGCGAACTAAAGCTTACCGACATAGCTGGTGCCTGATTTCAATCATTAGGCTTCCGCGCTTTTCCATTGGTCGGGTGGGGCAGACTCACATGGCTGATGGGGACATGTACTTGTACATCCGAAAGGCCTCCATTTTTCTTGTCAAAAGGCTCGCAAGACCCCCTTTGCAAAAGTCCCAGCATGATTTCGTTGTGGTTGTTGACGGAGAATGACATACTCGCCAGCTGTTTCGGAAGGGCGTAAAGACTGAGCATAGCAGCGGACTCCAGACTAATACGCTGTCGCCCGTCTCGACCATCCGTTACAAGGTCGATGCGATCGGCTCCAAGCGCTGCGCCGTTGATCAGAAGTAGTTGCACAACCTCCCTTCGTCCGTTCATGACAGCCCTGTGCAGAGGCGACCAGCCGTCCGAATCTGGTCCGTCAAGCACTGACTTATCTTTAATCTGACTTAGAACTGCATTCAGCTCTCTATACTTTTCAGGCGTGAAGTCAGACTGCGAGCTGCTATACCGTTCCAACATCAGGAAGTCACACAAGTTCTCAACGATGCCGTATTGCTGGTGCTTGAGGTTCTCCTTTTCCTCGATTTTCCTCAGTTCGGAGTTTAGGAATGCCTTGATGTCTTGGGTTCTGGAATGACTTCCGTCTATGGCTTAATCAGCCTTGTCGTAAACGCTACCGATTCTCGGCCAGAATACGGTACACCTACCAGATTCGGCTCTCCTGCCATTGCTTGGGGTGTAGAAATTCGGAGCGGTAAGGGATTCGATCATTTTGATTGAGCGGAAGAACATGAAGGTGAAGGAGTTGAACAGCTAGGAGTCGTCGTATTGTCATGTCAGACTCATATCGGTCGGTGCATTGACGCACCAATCAGCTGCAGCTGCGCGCTCACAACCCGCATCGATGGTGTAACCTGAACTTGCGTGTATAGTACTCCGAAGGGTAGGGTGGAGATGGCTGAGGAAGAAAGGATTTAGGCCAGCGATCTAGAGCCCCCCTGACTTGGAAATTGTTTTGGTAATGGTATCGAGGAGTATATTCAATATTTAAAAACCCAACCGCCAAAAGTCGCTCCCATAGACGTACGTCCTCTCTACCCATCGCAACTCTCACAGCCTCCCCCACGCCTCCCTCCGCCCATCCACACCCTCCAAGAACCTCTTCACCATCTTCACCATCTTCTCCACAACCACTGTATCATTATCATTCAAATTATGCCCCGCCTCAGGCACAATTCCGCCGGAATCGTCCACAAACCCCCCTCCTGTCTCCACTACGCCCCGCCACCTCTCAAGTAACTTCTTCTTGTCCACATTCTTAGGCACATACGGATCGTTCTCCCCAAGCAAGAGCATAACCCTCGTGCGCTTGCCCAAACGCCCGAAGCTCTTCGCCAACATCTCATCACCCAGATCACTCGAGAAGTAATCATCATCCCCGCTCTTAGCTAGCAGACTATATGTCCTATACGCAGTCATATGTGTCTTCATACCCTCTGCCACCGGATTGCCCTCATACGGCATCATCTCCTTCCCCTTCTCTTCATCAATCATCCCCTTCGCCTGATCAATCACTTTATTCAACTCCACCTCGCCCAGCATATCCACCCATGCCTCGCGATCACTAACGCCACCCTGCAGTATCGCGCCGTCCAGAATTATCCGGGACTCGGAATCTTCCCCCACCACATACTCCATGACATCCTGGCATCCCGTCGAGTGGCCCATAAGCACAATCTTCCCGTCTTCTCGACCGACTAGGTTTTTGAAGTATTTGACGCAGAGACCGAGTTCGCGCGCGTCGCGGGACAGGGAGCCGGTGGCCCAGCCCTTGTAGGACGACGAGGTTAGGACTTCGGCGAGCCGCCATGTTGGCGGGAGTTGGGATGCGATTAGGGTGGGGTAGCGCACTGTAAGGAGGCCGTCGCCGAGCCCACCCACCCAGAGGAGTGTGTTGAGAGGGCCGGCTGGAGGAGGAGATTGGGTGGGAGGAGGCGCGTGCTCGAATGCGACGAGGCGAGGGGTGTAGCGGTGGAGGGTGCCGGCTTGCGCCATGGCGAGTTCAAGGACGCGTGGTTCCTGGGATAGCTCTCATGGGAGGACGAGAAGGAATTGGAGAAGTGGCATAGGAGGAATTGAATGGAGGTATGAGGTGCAGCGGCCGCGCAGCACGCGTAAGCGTTAGGAAGAAATGGTGGAGCTACCCTCGGAACGGTGGATTCCGATTCTCGGATCTAGGCGAGGCATGGGGTGTATACAAAGACCATTTCCAATGAAGTAAAGGGCAGTTTCATGATGAATGCAGTGGGAATTGTAGGCTATGCACGAAGGGATCAATGATGAGTGCTTTTCGCTGCCATGGGCAGTGTCTATGGCAACGCCTGTGAAGCAAGAGGCATACCTATTCAATGCTTCCAATCCCAGTCCTGAAATCAAGGGGACGCCCGCGCAATGCTCAAAAGGGGATGGTAGTATACAAGGTCGCGCCCCGTGAAAATCTTTACGGTTGGCTTTTGCGGAGAGAGTGAGTCTCTGTTGGCTCACATCTTCAACCCCTGAGGCCATCGAGTTCCGGCTCTTCAGAATACCGAGCCTGGACGACCCAACTCTCTCCAAATTTGATCCCTTTACCACCTGCCACACCTGCTATTCTCCATGGTCTATTGACACCAATATCGACGACCCAGATGAGCCACTGCGGGTCACGGCCGGCTCCGTTCTGCAGGGCTTTGAGCAACCCGCTCTTCGGTGCCCCAAGGCATACGATGTATTTCGCCCGCACCTCAAGCGGCTCGCCTTCTAAGATCGCGACCTCCCCAGTGTGGCCCCCAACGCCCGATGGAGTCTCCACGGCAAGGACGGCCGCACGAGATTTGTTAGCCCATCCAACAATGGAGAGAACCAACCGGCGGTCTGCATCTCCTAAGGCTTCGAACTCCTTGTGCCTACCCAGGAGACCATCGATGATCAGCTCTGGGGGAGCTTGTAGTCTCTTAAGCGCCTCTTCGGTGTCCGGCCATGCTCGCACGGAGCCGCCAAATTTGACGAAAAGCTCCACCTGTCGCCGGACATCTCGATCCCAGTCTGCGTTTCGTTCGTATCCGAGAAGAACAACCATGACCTTGGGGCCTCTGGCATGCAGTTGTCGAGCTGCAGCGACTGCGCGTGCGCCTCCCCGATGGTTGCCTGCTAGGACCACTATCACCGGTCGAGCGTTAGGATTCTCGCGTGCTAATCGTCTACCGCCAGGATTAATGGCGGTCAACGCAACCTCCGCGATGCCTCGGCCCGAGTTCTCTGCCATGATATCCTCGGAAAGTCCAAAGTCGTTCTCTGCGAACTCCTCGACTGCCAGCATTCCACCAGGAGTGATTGTGTGGCATTTCCGGTTATTAGCAGCAAGGCGCAAACAGCCCCTGGCAGCGGCTTCAAGAAGCGGTGAGTCTGGCGGAGTGGTTATACGCCCGGGTTTAGGGCTACCGGTAGCGTGGGAAGACGATGCATATTGTCGGTTGATGTAGGATCGAGCGGGACCAGCGAGGATAGCACGAGCGCCGGAAAGACTCTGGGTGTCGACGTCTCCTTGAACACCGCTGCCTTGGCGAACTGGGACCCTCTTGATAGAAGCTCGTGACATAGCTCTCCGTGAATTACGTCCACTCCCGAAATCTGATAAATCGTCATCGGTGCTTGTGTTCGATGTACTCTTGAGCCGTCGACTGTCTAGGACATTCTCTGTGGGGTGTAGATTCTTTCCGCCATGAGTACCAGGCCTCGCTAGACGATTGAAGCTAACCAGGCGATCCTCGTCCGCAGTTGTATCCTCATTTCTTATCTGATCGAATACCGTGCGTTTGTCGAATTTGGCCAGATTTCCCGTAAAATCGAACTCCGGCATGTCTTGTATATCAGTCGCATCTTCAGTAGCCCACCCGCTCTGAGCTTCCAACTGTCTTTGACGTCGTGTCTTCCGATTTGATGCATTCGCAGCCTCTATTCCAACCCGGCCGCCAATGACACCAGGGGTCCGGGGTTGGGTTTGGTCTGCGTCCTGGAGCATCGGGGTCTGCCTCCAGCCGTTGCCTTTCCTACGACATGTAAGCTTCTATGTAGACTATGTTGCTGATTGACAGGTGACCGTGGGGTATAAGAGCAGGTACATACGTTTTGCGAACAGCTTCTGGAGACGAATGGAGATCTTGCCCGTTGCGTCTCTCTTGTGCTGCGACCTCCTTCTTCCTTGACTTGCCCCCGCGCCTCGTCTTCTTGAAACCCTCCTCGCCTTTGGCCGGGGGTTGTATACTTGGCTCGTCCATCGGCTTCCCAGTTCGTGTCTTTGTGATGCTTGCCCTACGGACACCGGTTTCGATGGTCTTATTGTCATCACTTTCTTGTCCTCCTGCATCCGCTATATTCAGAGACGAAAACGGCCCTTCAAGTGTCGCAGCACTCGGCTTCCGTAAATTGCGCTCTTTTGCACCAACGAACGGGGAGCTTTTTGGCGGTACTGGGGCGGCGGTCTTTGAGGGTTGTGGTTTGATCGGGGTCGCGGGTGCTTCTAGAGGTGCGGAGGTGGTTGACAGCTTTGCGACGGGAGCTGCGGAGCTTCGCTTGCCCATACTGACAATGGCGGGGTCAACGAAGGGCTCTGGAGCGAGTCGAGCGGCAGCACGAGTTGGCTCATTGTTGGCCGAGTACTGAGCATATGTTGGAGTAGTAGGATACGGTGGTGGAGCATTGCTTTGCGGAGCTTGCGGCGCGGTAGAGTGGTTGATTTTAATGTCGGCAATTGCCTGGCCCTCGACGTTGTAGCTGTTCACGCGGTGTCCGGTCGCGGGGAAGAGCACTGGCGGGAGATTTAGTATACGAGACTAGCGAAAGATGCCATGATACTATGGCTCACCATTTTGTAGGGTTAGGGTCGACGTTTGTGGATTCACATTCGCAACCAAGCCTTCGACGACCGTATTGGGCGGATGCTGAAGCGTCACGCTCACGGAGAGCCCAATAAAGCCAGAAGACGCCATGCTGAGCGAATGGACATTCACGAAAGCGTCCAGGACATGTCTAGGTGGAAGATGGTGGAAAGTCGGTGGAGACGTGAGTTGCGATGCGACGTTCGTGTTTCTGGAGCTCGATTTCATGCCAAGATATTGTCACGTGCGCATCCTCGCGCCCAAGAGTACGAGAAAGGCAGGGTACTCTCACTGGAGATGAGAGTTCTTGCAAGCATCCGCAAACGTATCCGCGAGGGCACATTGTAAGACAGGCTGGAAAAAGTAAGAGGACTTGAAGTGAGAGACACTGGTCTCGATAAATTCCCATACCGTACATTAAGATCCCAAAAAGAAGCCCGATCCTGCCCCATTACCCAGGGTATCTATCCGACCATTCCATGCATTAGACTAGTTCGTAAGAAGCGACAGTACTCCATGCCATACCGACTCGTCCTTCTTTAGCCTTGTACGCCGCCAAAGTGAGGCCTCTACCATCCTGCCCATCAAAGTTGGTAACCGCGTCAATGTTTACCTTTTGGCCTTGACAACCCAGCTCATTCCTGTTGACATCAAGCCACCAGACATGACCGTCGGTGTTAAATGGTATCCACCGGCTATTCCTGCCATCTCTACCACCTATATGGAGCCTCATGATACGGGGTTCCCCTGCCCCGTTCTTCCTGTGGTCCCAATGCGGACAGATCGTGGCGAATTGGAAGCGTAGAACGGGGCTAGAAGGATCGTTGACTTTGATATGCAGGGAAGAAGGCTCAAAAGTATATTCCCCAATACCATTATCACGAACGGAGCCGCCGCAGGTGACCACGCGCCCGCCTGCATCGTCCGTCATGTATTCTTCCCAAGTCATGACGCGGCCGTCGGTTCGGAAAAAGTGGGTGTTATCCGATGGAAAGTGTTTGAGTCCGAATTCGTTGTTGTCCATGGTAAACTGAGCTGCGTTGAAACTTCTCTCATAAGTGCTGTTGTTTCCCAAATGCCCAGCTCCCCAACACGGATCTACAAGTTTCCACTCGCCGTTGTCGATCCTTACTGCATTCCAGGCGTGTCCAGCTTTGAAGGGAGGAACAGGATCGCCAGGGCTGAGAGCCGAGTGGCCGTAACCTTTACCGTGGCCAGAAACAACGATGCATTCGAGACCTGCTTTGAGCGCCAGAGCAGCAAAGAGGCCAGCATAGCCCTCGCAAACAGCCAACCCGGTGGTGATGGTTCGCTCGGGGGTAGACCGAGTTACACAATTGCCAAAGAATGAGTGTGTGTCGTAGTCCACATTGTGATGTAGCCAAACAAAGATGGCTCGAGCCTTATCGGTTGGAGAGGGAAAGCCTGACGTCAATTGTGCGGCAAGCCAACCGACATCTGATGAAGGGAGATTGTTTCGTGGATATTGTGCGGCATGACTGTCGGGACCAGAGAAGTCTCGACATTTCAGACAGCCCGCTGTGGCCCCAGGTTTCGGCTTGGAGGCCATGATAGCGTCCAGATTGGGCCTCGATGATAAAGGTATTGGGGGCGGAGCGCCGGGTGTTGGCGTAGAGGTGGGGGAGGGNCTGTTAACAGGTAGCGGCGGTGCAATTTCTGTCGCCTTATTCATGCCAAAAGACAGGGCTGAGCGGGGAGGCGCAGGCAGGATTTTGGGCTTCTCTGGCTGAACAGGCTCGGGCGCGTTGGATGACGGCCTAGCTGGTAGCGGAGGGCGTGCCGGTAGCTGAGGGGGCATAGCTCTGTTCGGGACTTTATCAATCGTAGACTTCATGGCTCTCAGCGTCGCTTTACTTTGTTTGGGATCCTCGGGGGCTTTCTTCGCGGGCAACGGCGGCAATTTCGAAGGATCATAAGCAGGTGCCCGTACTTGGTGGAGCTGCCCACCGTTGGAGGTGGCATTGCTACCACCTGTTCGAGTAGACGTAAGCGAAAGGGAAGATATCGCGGACGAGATTGTAGATATGGATTCGATAGACTCTCTCCGTCTTATGCTGTTCTCGGACGGCTTGCGAGGTGGAAGGCTCGGCGGCTGGTTCGAATTGGTACGTGGAGGAGGTCTAGGAGGTAGCGCGGGCGATACCTTTGGCGTGTTCGCCTTGATGGGTGCAGGCGTATTGCCAATACCCCTCGCGGACGTGGGCGCATTGCTGAGAACCGGGGGGTTATTCACGGTCTGGTTCCTGGCTGGAACGGGTGGTCTCTGGCCAGGGGGAGGCGGTGGAGGCTTCTTCTTGATCGCAGTTGCTTGTTCGTACGTGTAGGCTGGGCGACTACCAGGTGATGGTGCGTGGACCTGCTCGATGTTGAGAGCGGCAATGCGACTCTTGATCGAAGGTGCTGAGTCCGCCATGGCTGAACGAGGGACGCGGCAGATTGACGAAGGGTGGTGGTTTAAAGAAGGAGTGTTGGGGAATGGCTTGGGAGGAACGAGGACAAACGACCCCAAATTGCCGGGGCGCAGCCTGACATCGTCCGTGTCAAATGTTGCAGTGCAAAGTGGGCTGGGAGTGGTAATACGGCGCACCTGCGTAGGATTCACAGGTGGTGCAAGCTCGAAGAGGCGGAGGTCATTGGTCGGCGAGCACAGCCACTCCTTGCCCCACTTTTTTACCGTTCCTGGGCCGGCCGTTAGCACGGTTAGCCACTCCCTATTATAGCCGTCACACGAACCAGTCCTCATGGTGCACGGTTCGAATCGCATCATCAATGCCCAGGGCCTCTCGGAACCGAGAGAGGGTTGCTGTGAGACGAAAGAAGAGCGACGTGAGCTAATATTGAACGAGCACAGAACCCGAGGGAGACACCCGCCAGGTCATCCAGCCCTGCGAACTCTTGGACCAGGTTCGTCCTTCACTCGAAACTGGCGCTATCATCTTTGAATATTATAGTCATTCACTATCGTAAAATATAATCGCTATCGTAAGGAGAGTGCGCCGAAGCTGTAAAAGATCCCAATAAGTATCAATCCCGATCCTCCAAATTGTTTGCGCCTTGGATCCACAACATAGGAAAAACGAAAGAGCAATTTGGCCACGCCACGCCTTCTCCGCACACAACTACTCCTGATCAGCACAAATGCTAAACAATACTTTTGATTTGATGAAATCGAGAAGTGGCGCGGCGGACAGTGTCCACCAACGCTATTCAAGATTGTTCAGGTTGTGGAAAAGCAGACGCAATTAGCGAGTTGAAGCACTAAGAGTAGTCTGGAAAGGAAAGCACATAGTGATGGGGCTCCGACGTCGAGTCTGTCAGTCGGTTACAACTTCCAACCCATACATCAGCAGATCCAAAACTGAGATGGCTTCCCGTAAGAATGCGGCAGATAAGTCGACTCGAGGGAACGGACAATGGCGGCGGTGGGAATCGTTTCAAGAAGTAGACAGCGAAAGCCATCACCTCTTTCGCTTCTTGCTCTTCTCGTTTGGTGCCTCTGGCATGGCAAATTGGAGAGTGGTTCCATTTGGCGCGCCGAAGTCGAATGCTGAGGGTGGGTCCATAGGATGCTTCTTGATCGCAACACCCATGTGGCGACCATATCGCCCTTTCCTGCCGTTTCCTTCGTCTTCGCTGATGCAGCCTTCGATGCCGATGCCGGCATCTTTGCAACGTCCGCAGGGTCGCTGGCGATCACAGCCCTTTTTGCTCTTTCGGCACCTTTGGCACCGTGGCTTGCTCGACAAATCCTCCTCATCCACACCTAGTTGATGCTGTGTCCCGATAGAGGCATTTGACGCTTTGCGTGACTGCGGCGGCAGAGAGGTGGGGGACATTGGGGGCTTCGAGGACTTGCTCTTAGCCTTGGAAAGCGCACGTGGCTTACCCGGCTTGCTTGATTTACTGGAGATGGAAGTTCGAGCCCTCAGTGGATCGACCGGCTCGTGGTGGTCGTGATGCTCGTCAGCGACGATTTCATCGCTCTCACCCTTGAAAGAGGCATCTTTGTTATCCTCATACTCCTCACCACTGCTGTCGGCACTCTCGTATGCTCTGGCCAGACCACCTGCGTGCACAACAGATCGACCGACTCCATAGGGAAGTGGCGGAAGTTCATGGTCGTCCTCGCTCCCATCATCGCTCTCCTCACTTGACGACGCAGCATCCGCTTTGCCGCTGAAAGCGTCGTCAAGGGTAGAAGTAGATGTTCGCCCGTGAGTCGAGAAATTGGATGCGTCGCCCAAGCGCATGAGCTGGCGAGCCACATCCTCGTCCGATATAACGCTCACACTGCCCAGGGTGGGGTCTGGTGTTGGCAGGATCCCTCCAGCGTTACCGGATTGGCGATATGAACCGTATTGGTTCGAGCCACGTGTGCGAGCGCGATATCCCTGCCCTGGTCCGTTCGAAGCAGAGTAAGGCGTTGCCAACCCATTGAGGTATGAATTGTCCGCTTGTCCGTAGCTTTGGGGAGAAGGTAGAGGATGCGCGTATACGAAGGTTTGCTGATTGTTGAGTGAATACGGGGAGGCTCCGTTGTTGCTGCTGATACGTCGCTGAGGCGAGACAGACGATTGTGAAGCAGTCATTGGGACTTGAGGAGGAACGAAAAGTGGAAGCTCCTGTAAGGCAAGAAGAGTCAGGCAATTGTGCAGAACGGTGTTCCTACAAGAATACTGACCGAGCTGTCAAATTTGGCCCTCTTGCGCCGACCACCCTCAACAATATTTTCGACGCTAATCTCAGCACTGGCAACTTGTTCCTTTCTCGAACGACGGGAGCTGGTGACCGAAGCGTCACCGCCATCGCTGTCGCTGTACGTATTGGCATCGTTGTTGCCCTCAGCAAAACTGCCGTGTGAGCTGGGTCCGCGGCTCTTCAGTGATGGCCGAAAGCGCTTGTTGTTTGTGTTAGCGGACGCACTACGGCGTCCACGGCTCGGTTGTGGTGACTCGCTTTGACGGAGCCCGGGGCGAGCAAGCGAAGGCGGGAGCATCTGGAACGCCTCATCCAGTCGGGGCCGACGGGGCGATGCAGAGGGACGGGTGCCATGAGAATACTCATCAATGTCTGGCTCTTCTGCTGTAACCCGAACATAGACGACCATGTTGTGGGCAAAGTTCTCATACCTAGCGATGAGTGTGGTCCCATGTCGGTCCTCGAAGACCACACCCCTCCGTTCATACAGACCGTAGAAGTTCTTGACCGTGGTTATGATAGAGTCTGTTGTATCGTGCGGGTATATATTGACCCGCATCGGCAGACGAGCCCGGTGCTGAGGGGACTGTGGGAGGAGGAGCTCGAAACTGACATGCTTGGGCTGTGAACCCTTGGTGGGCGACATGGAATCGTGCACCGAAGCCACTTCGGTGCTAGGATAGATGTCGAGCATCGTTGCGTCGGTCCCTAGAGCCTGCATATCGTATGATGGCCCGTTGCGTCCGAGAACGTGCGTCTGGCTGGATATGCGCAGGTCAACAGGGTGTGAAGAGCGGAAAGCGCTTGGTGCCTGATCCTCCGAAAGCAAGTTGGTAACTTGCATATCCTGTTATACCCGTCGCGATGCGGTCTTATCGAGCCTCTGCGAGGAGGCTTGGAGCAGGGTAGCAGTATGCACACCGATCCCGCCGGTGTCGCAAGGGCCTGGAGCGAAAGGCGGTCGGGAGGAGCAAGTCGGGAACCGTGCCTAGGAGTCGACTCGTTAGTATCTGAGTATCGATGACGGGTAGTGAAGCACAGTGCGACCTCTTCTGAGGTAGAGGGATGGCGGAATCAGGGTGGTCGGCGCCAGCCCTCGTCGCCGCTTCGGGTTGGATCAAGAGCGCAGAGAAGCAGACAATGGGAGCGATGGCAACCTCTCGGGCTGGCATGGGAGAAATTTGGGAGAGCCCGTCTGGTCGCATGGGCGTAGGGAGAGCAGCACATACCAAATGGGATCCCAGGCTGGCCAGATGGGTTCTGACGGTGCGCAGCGACTCTCGTTCCGTATCCCGCCGTTGGACGGTAACGTCAGGTCAGTGACCAAAGCGAAAGTGTGGTATCGAAGATGGAAGAGGATGCTCAGTAGTAGACGGAAACCGACAGACCCTCGCACCAGAGACCTGAGGACTTGCAGGTAGTGATGGTGTGTGTTCGGGGGAGAGTGGTGGTGGAAGAAGAGGAGGGATTGACGAGCGTTGAGCTCGATTAGCGAACAGACCACCACTACGCCAGCCAACATTGGATGACCTCAACGGTATCAAACGCACGTATGTGACAATCGCAAGGACATTTTCTGGATCGCCTATTCATTGGAATTTGATTCAACAGAAAATAGCGGCCTGGACTGCCGCGGGCGTCTCGGCGCAAATCCCAGCTTCAAGCGCATGCGCTTGCGAACAGAACCCTTCTGAGGGAGCCTTCATAGAGACCATACATACCATACGGGCTACAGCGCTTCTCTCAAGCTCTAAAAGAGGCGGTCACGCAGATCATAGCGTAGAATTGCCTTTCAAGCAAGTCACTCGGAGGAGACCTGAGACCCAGGCCCTGGCGCGCGAGATATGTGGCCAATGAATGGAGAGGCTCCAAATGCATGCCACAGACACGCAAACCACTACGAAAAGAACGATAAAACTGGGCAGGATAGACCGAAGGCTGCTGTCACAGGCCGCTCCCACCTGCGCTTGAGCTCGGCCAATAAGCTGTACGGCGCAATACGTGCTGTCCGAATGCGACTGCGCAAAGGATCCATCTCCATCGATTTGGGGCTCAGTTTAGACGCCTTCTGGCCGCATACGGTATCCAAAAGGTTGAGATACTTGGTCGCCAGAAGAAACTGATATAATTAGCAGTTGCAGAACCCTTCCTTTCCCCATGATGGGGGAAGCGCCGGGGTTTGGTTGGCATCTGAAGCACGGCGTCTAAGGAAATTCGGTGCTACGCACAACTGCACGGAACAGACAAGAAGTACCGCAATTACAATACACCTACAATTCAGCCGACGGTTTCTTCGCCGCGACATGATGCTTCCCAAATATATAGATCGGGGTTTCGTGGAAATTTCACCCTGCATGACGAACGAGCTACAGCGCATTTGCATACGTAGTGCTTCCATGTCTCCATTTTTGCATTTTGCAGAGGTTATCCGGTTCCAAGCGGGAGGGGCACTTGATCTGCATTTTGTACTTTGGCGCACATCGCGCGAAGACGTTATCGTGCTGAGGCCTTCGATGCCTTTCCGTCAGGAGCGGAAAGGTCCAATGCGATTTCGTCACGGCGGCCCACGGAAGTTGTCGGTGAAGCAAACTCCTCGGTCTATGTGAACCCCTTCGCCGGCGCAGGCAGACAAAGCTATCGAATGACAAAGCCATGTGCCTACCGCGCAAGGTCAACACAGACATATCCAACCTGGAAGCTGTCCAGGCTATGCTCGACGACCGCAGCTACGTGCACGAGGCTGCTGCGGGTGGGCGTATGAGTTTCGACCAGTGGCAGTGCCGTGATAGGTTGCGGGCTTCGGACGGCTGGCCGATGCCGACCGCTGGAGAAAGCGCATGTCCGCGCGATAGCACCGCATGCATCGCGAGATCAAGATCACTCTGGGGACGTTGTTTTAGCGACCTTGAGCAATGCTAGGCGGCGGCGCAAGATGTTGATGCTATTCGAGGAGAGCACGTGATCTGGTGTTTGCGACGCGACGTTTCGGCCTTGGCGCGGAGAAACTGACGCGACGAGGACGGCGACGCCATAGTGCAGTGAACAGAAATTGCGCGCCTCCAAAAGGCTACGGAATCATATCTAGGGGCTGTCAGGAGGCTCTGGATCGTTTATTGGAGCCTAATTCGAAGTCGCGCTTGAAGCGCATGGCAAAACATACTTTGGATGGTCGCCGGGAAGTCGCGACGGAAGGGATGACGTGGTAGTTTTGCCAAGTCTCGGTTGCCGTAAGCAACGAGAAAACATCCGAGCGCCACCTGTCAGATCCACGCTAGGCGGACCCGGGCTAGCGTCTTCCCTGCGCGTCGTGCTGATGGCAAGTAAACATTCATCGCTGCAGCCCATACATAAATTTCTCGCCCAGGTCTTGTCAACATCCACCACCCTCGCGTGTCAATCGACCGGTATCTGCAGTGTATCTCATCGCCGCCAAGTTAGATGGAGTAATTACTTATTACCGGCCCTTCGATTGCACCGCTGCGACCGACCGTTTCCCCTTTCCACGACACTCACTCCCTTGTCGCTGTGACCGTCCACAGCGAATCTTGATCGGAACATCCGTTGTGAACAGAGACCAGAAGTCAACATGGACGCAAAGGTACGCTGCCCAATCCCCTTCCTCTGTGGTATATCCTGTCATTGGCTCTCGGCGCCGACTTGTCTGGGGCCCTGATCGCGTACGATTTGCTCTTGTCTTCTGCATCCACTACTCCAGAGCAACACCACTAACGTGTCATCCAACAGCCCCAACGCCCGATGCGTACTCTACGCATTCGCGACGAAAACGCGCCGCCCCAGCTCCCCGCCGGCAAAACCCTGCATCAGCGTAACAAGTCGACACCTGTGTTGTCCACATTGTTTGGAGGTGCCAAGGGGGCAACCAAACGTGCCGTCTTTGCAGACGTCAGCAATGTCAACAGGCCCGTGGTCAAAGATGACATGCAGATTCCCGGCAAGGCCAAAGAGAACATTATCCTCAAAGACCCGGCCATCATCTCGGCCAAGGAACCCGCAAAACCGACTGCGTTGCTCCGGCCGGCCCAGCGACCGCTTGCCAATCTGCATGGGAAGATAAGCACTGCCATTGTCGCAGAACCTCCAGCATCCTCCGTGCCAAAGCACCTCGCTCTGGACAGCGGCTACCAACCGACGAATGTGCGCAAGGTCCTCTCCAAGAAAGCCACCACGGTCTTCCGCGAAACAAATTCAGACCCTGTTGTGGAGTCCGTTCAGGCTCCTGCACAGACACACCATCCAGTAAAAGCAGTCACCGAACCAGCCAACATTGTTGAACATCCGCAGGCGATCAATGAGCGTATCGAGGATGTGAACAACGGAGATTCTGCATATGGACGCCCGCAGCCTACCATCGCCGCAGTCTCCTTACCCCCTGTTCGCGAGGCCAAGGTTACCACGGTCGATGTTGAGGCTCGGTACACCCACGCGCCTGTGGACAAGAGGGATGCTAACGAATACGTCTACGCGCTGGAGGAGAAAGCCCGCGTTTTGGAGCAGGGTCGTATTGAGGAGTTGGCCAAGGCTCAGGTTCCCCACAGCGTTGAACCTGAAGAGTATTGGGATGAAGAAGACGAGTATGAGTACGATGCCGACGGCTATACCACCGCGAGGTCCATCAAGGGCCTAGGGGACAACACGACCGGCGGTGTCACTATCGTCCTTGCTCCTCGTGTTACAGCCAAAGTCAAACGCGAGCTTGAACTGGCGAGGCAGTTCGTGGAATCAACCAGGACAATTGAGGACGTCGAGGATGAGCAATGGGACACTTCGATGGTCGCAGAGTACGGTGAAGAGATCTACGAATACATGCACACTCTTGAGGAGCGGATGAAACCCAACGCCTCTTACATGGACAACCAAGCCGAGATCCAGTGGTCTATGCGGTCGGTCCTCGCGGACTGGCTAGTTCAGGTCCACAATCGCTTCACATTGCTCCCCGAAACGCTGTTTCTAAGCATCAACTACGTCGATCGATTCCTATCCTGCAAGGTCGTCTCGCTCGGTAAACTCCAACTTGTTGGTGCTACCGCACTATTTCTCGCGGCCAAGTACGAAGAAATCAACTGTCCATCTGTCCAAGAGATTGTGTACATGGTTGACGGGGCTTATACTGCCGACGAAGTGCTCAAGGCGGAGAGGTTCATGCTGAACATGTTGAAGTTCGAATTGGGCTGGCCTGGACCGATGAGCTTCCTCCGCAGGATTAGCAAAGCCGACGACTACGATCTCGAAACGCGCACGCTCGCCAAGTACTTCCTCGAGATCACGATCATGGACGAGCGCTTTGTTGCCTGCTCACCTAGCTTCCTTGCCGCCGGCGCTCATTGCCTGGCGCGCTACATGCTCAAGAAGGGCGATTGGGTAAGTCGAGATTCCCTTCTATCATTGCTGTGGATATTGTTTACTAATGTATGATAGTCGCAAGCACACGTGCATTACTCCGGATATACCTTACAGCAGCTGCGGCAGCTCCTCTTCGTCATTCTCGAATGTTGCGATAATCCGCGAAAGCATCACGGTGCCGTGTTCGACAAATACACCGACAAACGCTACAAGAAAGCATCTCTCTTTGTGGAAGGAGAGATCTCCAAGGGCTTCACACTTCCTTTCGTGTCCAGGGACAGCATTGCTGGTCAGAGCCAGACCTGGAACCGAAAGTGAATACCTTGAGCCTGCGGATCCCGATTGCTCGCAGTTCTGACTATGGATATAGGTGTAGTCTTGCCGACATGAGGCAACCCTATCCTCCACCGTCAGCTGCGGCTCAAGCGACGCGCCTCAGTAATCGGCCCTTACTTCATTCTTGTTTATTGTTCCCGGATTCTCGGCGTTTTGGCGGTGTTCAGGAGCAGCAGCACCGATCGTCAACAACTCCGCTTGCATTGACAGCACATGGCGCTTACGGTTTTCCGGTCTAGTCGACCCCCTTCGGTCACTACCTTCCCATAATCCCTTATTCTGAGCATTGAAGCTGCTCACGTTCGATACGATATTGCCCTGACCGCGGCTGGCGTTGCTGCGTACCATTCACTTTTGGCTGTTTTTCCATTGCATTGCGAGGTGGCAGATCGAATAGGCACTCACGACGACACGATGTCATGACCGCTTACCCCATTTAATTACTCGACTCGATTGGTACATGTCATCAGCGTGGCGGATCCCGATTTTTTCTTTCCCTTTTCTGTTTTCCCTTCGGAGGGTGATGCATAGAGGCTTCCCGGAGCAGCTTTGCGTCATTAGAGCATCGGTGAGGTGCCGGTACATAGACAAGAAAAGTGGGTCATATTTGCATAGTTCATTCTTACGTTTTGAATTGTGATCGTGATATGATACATCCCAGCATCCATACGCAAAAGGCTTAAATGGGCAGAGCTGTTGTGCTCATACGACCTGCCTCGCGATTGACCTTGGAGATGCTAATGCGATGATCACAGCAGTATTCATGCCTAGGCTTGCAACAATTCCACCAGGCCTTGCGCTGCTTGAGGCTTTTGCACCTTTGTTCCCCCCCTCTCCAGAGTGCTTCAATAGCCGGGTATCTCAGCCACGTTTCCCAAGGCGCTCCAAGTATTGTGTCGCTAGTTGAAGATTCTTTACTTGTATGCGAAGGCCGTCATGAACCTCATTGCGATACTCCATCCGAAGCCGCTATCAACACCACCGAGTCGCCTAGAACAGTCAGTTGTTATTTACTGTCGGTTCGGCGCTGCCTTACCTCGGACGAAGAGCATTTCCGACTGCTTTTTCACTGTCTGCAATTCCATCAGCCCACGATCCTCTCCTTCAGAGTATGTACTGACCCTCACGCGCGGGGCCTCGTCTTCCTCCTCTTCATCGGCGACGTATATCGTTTCTTCGACGTCTCCGAGGATTAGGTTGCAGTGGCTGTCGTACGCCTATCTGGTTAGCACACGTCCTTATAGGAAATATTGGGGAGCTTCAACTGACATGTAGGCGGCCTTTGAGCTCGCGGTCGCCGCGCAGCTTCACAATGACTATTTCGTCGATGAGGAGGTGTACGAGATCGAGCGGTTCGTGGGACTCTTCTTTGTCATCCATTGCGAATATGGCAGAGGATTGTGACCTCGGGCGGAGAGGAGCTTGGTGAATCTGCAGGTTGAGCTTTGGCGACTGAGATTCGGTATTGCCCAAAAATGGCTTGGCGGCGGGACAACTCGCTAGGCCCACTTGGGTTGCTAGCGCAGGTCATTGCGTCAGTCCCTCCAGGTCACCACGCCGTCGTTTGCTCTGTTGATCTTCCAACCCGCAACTCGAGGCTTTGTTTTTTTCGATACCATACACCCCGGAGATACCTAAAGGCAACATGGCCGAAAACAAAGAGGAAGTAAGTCCTCTTCTGGCGGCACTACCCCCAAACACGGACTACTTGACCTACCTCACCATCATTGAGTATAATCTCACCAGGGAGAATCTACCTATCCTCCATCAGATCTTGCAGGATAACGAGCTTACCGTCAACATTGGCTGGGATCTAGTTCATATGTTGCTTCCGCTTCTTCCGGCATCAGAAGAATGTCTGCAGGACATTGCAGCAAAAGGCAACCCACGGGAGGTCATCTTGAAAGTCACGGAGGCTTTGCGATTATTGGACTTCGAGGACCCTCGCCAGGATTCGGATGATGAAGAGACACCGTTGGGTGAGACCTCGTCGAGCAAAGCGCCAGCTGTCGCGGTCGGGGAATCGAGCACATCACCACGGCTTCCCTCCGCCGCGCTGCCACCTTTGCCAGTACTGAAATTCGAAATTCTTCTTGATTTACTGGCTATACTACATCGACGGGTGAAGACGAAGTATCCAAGTCGCTTTCTGTCCACCAGCCTCCAAGCAGTTCTGGTGGCATACAACCAAGCCAACACCCACCGGGACGAGCTCACCTTGTCTGCTCTCAAATTCCTGAAGACCCTTTCCGGTACCAAGAGACCACACCTGCCTCCAAGGTCGAGCAGCGCAAGCTTGCTTCGAACAATTACCGGATCTTCCGAACCGGATCCAGAAGCGCAAGCAGAGCCGCCAACTGCGGATGAGCAGACGCTGACAACCCGGCTGCTTCAATCATTCCTCACCCATGTTGCTGAGGACTACATACTCACTTTGAGTTCCGGTGATGACGTCCCGGGGTTGGCATGGGCCAGTCGATTGATGGAAAAGTACGAGCCGCAACGAGTGGTACCCAAAAAGCCCACTTTTGCCGGCCTTTTCGCAGAGGAGGACTACCTCAAGTCGAGGTCAGCTATCCTTGGGCAGCTGGTAGCCTTGGCGCATGATCTGGGGCTGAAGACTGAGGAGCTCGTCAAAACAATCATGGACCCCGAAGCAGAGCAGCAAGGTTTACCAGGAGGCGAAGACGAGCCACCCAATTCAGCAGAAGATATACCGCTATCCAAGACCGGGTCATTGCTTCTCTTTACAGCGCGCACTGTCAAGCAGGAGCTTTACTCTTCCGTGAGCAATGACGATGACTCGGTTCTTCGGATATTTCCCGACCATGCGACTATCTTGGAAAACTTCATCGGAACCTTAGGGCAGCAGACTGTGGGGCTGGAACCCGAGGCGGTCCTAGATGCGGTGCTTGCTCTCGCTCTAATCGCTTTGGAAAAGAATGCGGTCGGAGAGCCAAAGGATGATGAGGATTTCGCGAAATACCTGCAAACGACTTCCTTGATATCAGCCAACACGCCTTCCCCGAGTCTCCGTGGCCATGCGCATTATCTTACGTCCACTGTCCTCCGTTCGCACCCGTCAGACCTGGTCCGCCTTACCTTCATACGAGACACGCTTGAGCATTGTCCGTACGAGAACCTCAAAGCAAGCGCAGTAACTTGGCTGAAAGGTGAAACTCTCGAAGCAAATCCGAACCATCCTGGAGCGCACTCCGAATCATCAGATACTCCTTCGATATTCGCCACACCTGTTGCACTCTCCACAACAGCACCGTTTCTTTTCCCTGACCTCACGCATTCCTTCCAGTCTGCCGAGATATCAAGCTCGTTCATGCAATTTCGGCAAGAACTGGGATTTTATCTTGCTGTGCTGAACTTCTATTACTTGCTCGTTGTGGCACGCCCGCTGCACGAGGTTCTCGATATCAAGGGGCTGCATGAAGGCGCCCGCATAAAAGAGCACTACTTGCAGCCCCTGAAAGAAACCTGTACGCGGTTCATGGAGAGTCTAGGAGAAGGGGGTGAACTAAGGATTGCTGAGGGCGATAACGAGAACATAGTGCAGGCGAAGATGGATATAGAGCTTCTGGAGCACGTGATCGCAAGGGTCGAAGGTGCAGTGCAGAAACTCAGGGGTTAGAAAATGTGTATGCGTGGTATGAAGCTGCGCGATGCTGCTCGCGGATAACTTGATATGACGGCATGATATGACGGTTCATTTGGGATTTTCGAATACAAAATAGAGATAGTTATAACGCAAATCTCAGTACGTGTGGCTCTCAACAGTCGGTGTCTCCACCCAGGACCTTAGAACAGCGTCGCGGCAGTTACGGACGTTGCTCGTTTGGAATCGTTTTCCCATTCATCAACCAATCATGCCGCATCAACGCGCCCTCACGTGCGCGTTTCAGCTCTCGGCGCCAAGCTTCGCATTCAAACATCTAACCACCTCACCTTCTTTCACCTCCAACATCTCACCATGAGTTCCGAACTTCGTCAAACAACATCCTTTGCGCCATGAAACCCCGGATATCTCCCCTCTTCTTGGCATTCTCTTTGCTGCTATCGACGCATGCAGCTCTGGATGTAGCCCCGGAAATAACCTCAGTTGAGGAAGGGTATAACTTCATCGCTAAATTGCCATGCCTTGGGTGTCCATTTCTGTTCCAAGATACTTCGAAGGGGAGTAATGAGCCGTGGGGTGAGAGAGAGGACGGGAATGCCTTGGTAAATCTTCTCCATGTGTTTCTCTTCAAAATCCCTCGGAAATCGCTCGTTTCGTATTTGAATAAGGCTGACTTGTCACCAAGCTTTTGAATATCTCCCTGCCCTACACCAGCAGTTCTCTCTCCATCAACAACGCAGCGCTATACTCCGGCGCCCGAAACCTCCCTCGGATCTTCGCCAACCAAGTCTTGGCCGATATTTCAGCATCCCAACTCTCCGCCATTTTGGAAACGAACCAGCTCGAAGCCAGTCACGAGACCAATCTCGGCGGCGGATGGTTTGGCCTCTCGTATCGCACCTCGTTACGCCATGTCGGGACTTCCGAGAACGAGAACCTCCAAGCACTTCTTTTCCAATTCGACGTCCTAGAAATCTGGTCCGACCTACCCGAGCAGCCGCTAAAGTTCAAGCTCGAGGATCCGAAGCAGAAGATGCTGCAAGTCCTGCTGCTGCAGAAGCCGTTGATGTCGGCGCAGCAAATGTCACCTACCTTTGAAATTGTGGACGTTGGGTTGGTCGCAAGGAGCAAGTACCCCGTCACGCGCTCCGCATCGCAACAAACGATGCACTTCCTAGACTGGGACGTCTTTGGTCGCAAGGGCACCGCATCGCACGTGCTTTCCTACACAACTACCTCCTTCATCAACTACATCGCCTCTGGTGTCTGGGCGCTGTCGATTTTCATCCTGGGATGCATCGCGCTGTTTGTCGTAGTGTGTTTGTTCTGCATTTTTGGGTGGGGGTTCTGGCAGGATGAGTACCAGAATGCGCAGCATGGAAAGAAGAGGAGGAAGAGTGGGAAGGGGCGTGGCTTTGGGGATGTAGAGCAGGCGAGAGCGAGGTTCAAGAGTGCGGAGGAGTTGGGGCTGGGGAGTAGAGGGAGGGTTGTGGGCGTGGGGAAGAGTGATTGATGGTGTGAAATTTGGGAAGCATATAAGAAAAGATCAGGAGATCTTTAACACCGGATGCGAATTGTATCGGATGTGATTTTGGTCATGTTATATTATGTATATGCAACGCTACGGGGATTCTGTCCGTATTCAAGAAACAAGTCGTGTATGTGTCTGCCGTCGCCCGATAACGTATGCGAGAGGTATCTTGTGCTGCAGTCTCAAAGCTCCCATCCAAATTATGCCAGTCTCTTCCCAGGAGCCCATTTTGTAAAGTTCAACTCCGTCGCTATGCTATGCCCGACGGCCGTAGTCATTATGAAAGCGGCCGTTAGATGTGCACACACCCAAATTACAATTCCAAGCACTCCTCATTATGCGAGCCCAGCGCCGCGTGTATCATCCACCAACTGTTCGAACAGCGCTTCCTCGTCCGGGCCACTCTGAGCCATATGTTCGGGGTGATGGGATGCTGCAGTCCGCTGAACACGACGAGCCTGATGAACCCTGATTTGATCGTAGTCACTCCTCTGCCCCCCCTGCCGTCCAGCGCCCGTACCACTTATGCTGTTCCTGATCTTGGAACAAGCCGCTACAGCGGAAGCGTCGCCAACTTCCTCCCTGAGATATGCCTCGACGTCGTCCACCTTCTGCAATATTTCTGCTTTCTCGTTCGTGGGTTGTGCTTTGACACGACGCTCGGGCGGATTCAACACTGCCATGGCGCCAATCTGGATGATCCTTCCACTTTCCCTCATTTGATCTTCATGGGGCATATAGCGGATATGCACGTCGTTTGGTCCAGTGAGCTGCATGGGAGGCATGTATCTATTATTCGGTGGCATGCTTTTGAAGGGTGCAGTCTCAGGCTTGGATATAGCGGCGTCCGAGCCATATCGATCTCTTCCGGAGGTATTCGTTGGTTGCTTTCTGTTCTTCTTTGGTCGTTTGGAACCTAAGGGGCGACCGCGTGGTATGTCTTGAGCACGGAAGAATGTTGGGTACGAAGCAGCTGCGATGGGGTCAGCTTCGTTTGCGCTCAGGGAGCGGCGATGATGGGGCGCGCTGGTACGGTCGTCGTCGTCGTCGTCGTCGTCATCGTTGTCGTCGCGTTGCTGACTAGGGTTGCGGCGGCTCTTGTTTGTCCGTGTTTGCGCTCGTGAAGGACGTCGATTTTCACGATCGCGTGGGGCCAGGTTCGCAGATGAGTTGAAGGCGTTCTGTCGTTGCAACGGGTAAGGGTGCGGCGTATCGAACTCAGGTGGTGGATATGCCAACCTGATGCTTTGCTCCTGAGCGCGGCCAACGAAACCGTATCCGCTGAGATCAGGCGTGGTACCGGCTGTCGTGTTCGGCTCAGGTGTAGTGAAGTCCTGTTCATCAGGCTCACGCCAATAATCCAGAGGTTCTAGGACGTCGCTGTCCGTAGAAGGGAATATCGGTTCAGCAGCTCTTCCATATAGAAGGCGTCGTAGTGTTTGGTCCTCCTTGGCATCATCTGGCGATAGAGAAAGCAGGGAGGGGTCGATGCTGGTCTCCCTAAAGGGCGTCCCATGCTGAGACATGGCGGAGAGCGCCTGCAGACTCCCTGATCGGATAGCAATGAGAATCTGATGGTCGAGATGCGCGGATGTGGAAGAAAGGTTACGCATGGGAGGCGGAGGGGTAGCGTGATCTGTCCAGATATAGTTCTGGGTTTCTTTTCATGAGGCCCTGGCTGAGACAGATCGTTTGTGCAGTGGGGTGTGGCGCGCTGAAGTGCTGTAGGGCGACAGGAAACCAAGCTTGCGAACATTGGGCAGCATTGCGGAGTATTTGCCCGGAAAAACTATGAGTCTCATTAGCGAATTAGGATGTTGGATTTCCGGGCTTTGGTGGTTTGGCGTAACGAGCCGTGTCTGGAAGGGTAGCGGACGATAGACGAGCGTGTCTCTCGTCTCTTTAGATTTATATAATTGGTATCCTCAGGGCGCCCAGGCTCTTGCTTTCAACTTGGCTTTCGCGCGTATCCTTTTAAGAAAGTGCAGAAGTGGCGGCTTTTCCTTGGGCCCGTAGAACAAACTCTCCTAACATACAATATCCACACAGACCCAAGTTATACATCCCATCGTGACTCATAACCCGTCAACGTGCCCTCTCTACTCCTTGTTTGACTCACCAGGCTTCACATCCTCGCCTTTCTTGTTCTTCTTATCCCAATTCCACACCTCCCAGATCTGCCCCAGTATCAAATCCTGCAATCCCTTCCCCTCTTGAAACGCCTTCTTCTCCTCCTCGATCCGTCTCTCCTTCCACCCCTCCTTCTCATCCCCCATCCATATCCTCTCCATCACGCCCTTCTTCTCCCCCTCACCCTGCGTCGCCTTCACGCCTTCTCTCCTTGCCCGTTCCAACTCCTGACGCTCCCTAATTATCCGTGAGTTCTCTACTGCCTTTTCCGTGGGAAGTTCATTGACGAGGCTGCGGTTCGATATGTGCTGGTACCAGGGTCGGCCGGTGTAGGTTTCAATGAGGTGGTCGGCCGAGAGGTAGAAGCCGGCGGCCAGGGAGAAGGTGTAGAGATCGAGTTTCCGGGGTGGTAAAGCGGCGATTATGGGGCAAAGAATGACGCCGCCGATTGCAACGCCGCGTAGCATGCGCTGGTAGCGTGCATTCTGTTCGTGAGCGAGCAGTTGCTCTGGAGTGCGCGGCGGTTGGGGTGTTGCCATGATCAATCAGGAGCTATCAGTTGCGATTCGATGTGTAGTATGAGGTACAGGTGAAATCAGCTCGAAACCGGTCTGTTAGTGGGGATGCGCTGCGGGAGACTGGGCGGAGTACAGAGGATCTTCAAAAGTTCATGATGCGATGACCGCCGCGGCCCGCGCTTGGCGGCAAAACCTTCCTAATCGAGCTCTCCCGCTCCGCAAGCCCTTCGCGACATGTATACAGGCGCAAAGCACTGTGTGAGGATTGAGAGCATTCCAGAATCTTCGCGATTCTAGGTGACCTGAACTGGAGACATCATGGCTAGACTGTCACGGATCCCACGCTGCACGCATTGATTCGGCTGGCACTAAGGCCACCATATTGGTATTCCATCATGTTTTCGACTTCACAGTGCCTAAATCCACAAGAGGGTATCATATATCGAAAACTAAGGCTGATCCTAAAGCTTCCGCCTTTTGAAGTCGGTCTTGTCTCCATTCCTTTCATCAAGACCCCCTCGCCCCAGCTCCGTCTCTTTTCTTTTCAATAATGGCTCAAACGCTCCACTACACTTCAGCCTCTTCACAGAGCCCCGCTCATTCTCCGAAGGGCCTTCTCTATCCTCTTCTGTGTCGGTTGTGTCTGCCGGCTTTGTGGCTCCAAATGCGTTGAATTTCCGCTTCTGCGCCGTACTCGGTGAATCCATGAGTCTGCGCAAACGGCTCTCTCGTAATCGGCGGTTGACCTCTTCTGTGACATCGATATGCTCGACCACGTATCCGTCGTCTGGTTCCGGCGCATGCGGCTTCGACATTGGGTTACGTTGTGATGACGTTGACGGCGATTCTTGAGGCCGGGAGGGTCGTTTCGGGGTAGATATGCCGTCCGAGGACTTTGCGCCTTCTATACTGAGACGAGAGCGTTTCTTCGGCGTCTATATGCGCATGGTTAGCCTTACGATCTTTCACGGGCTGTCTCGAAGGGATACCACGCAGCCTACCTTCCTGACGCCAAGTCCTCCGCTCTCAAGCTGGTCTCTGAATCTCTGCATATCATCACGAAGTCTACCGGATTTGTTTCTCAAAGATACGAGATCTGTGGATAGCCAGTCCGGCGCGTTGTGATCTGTCGCATCGAGCGATTCGTTCAGAAACTTCAATTGCGACTGTAGGTTTTCGATATGGGTGTCGAGCTCCTGTCAAAGCGTGAGAAAAGTCGCACGACTTGCTACCAATAGCGAGCTTACTTCAAGTGAGAACATCTTGTGTTGTGGTTGCTTTGCGGAGGAGGTTACTTGAAGCACTGAATTGAAAACGGAGCGGGTCTACGTAATCCCGCGCTAGCGCGTCGGAACAGTTCCGATAATTCCGATGGCTCTAGATTTGTGCATCATGCTTGCGGTAGTTTCTAGCTTGATTGAAGATGAGAGGGACCACATTTTTGACCCTAGTGAATGTATGAATATGGTTCATAGTCGTATAGTTCCCATAGAAGGAGGCCACCCTGTCCGTCTAGGGGTACTAAAACGCTGACCGCAAACAATTTACTATAGCCCATCGTAGCTGTTTCTGCACAATATGTGCGGATCTGCCTTTGCAACTGGATTGCACTAGAAAGATTCTTCTCGTCTTGCCTGCCTTCGGGGTCTGCATCTCAGCCGGCTGTAGCCTGGTTATTTTTGAGAGGCCAAGTTGCCCTGGTGCATGCTCGCGCAGAGTTCCTTGGAGTTGTATAGTCGCAGTCCCCTTCCCGCTGACGAGTTTTTCAAGAACGGGAAAACAATCTAGCCCGAAGGTCTCGTCGGCGGTATGCATGTGGCAGCTGCGACACCAAGTGGTGCCCGGACCCTTCAACTTCCCATCGACTTCACTCAATGCCCATGCTTTGCAAGGTAGAGACGTGTTCCTTCACCCCTCTTCTTGATCACCAAATGACAACTTGACTGCCTTTGCCTTCTTCTTCGTTTTCTTTATGGCTTTGGCTTCAGGCTTGGATGCCTTGAGGCCCTTGGAATCCTTCTCGACTGGGTCCTCCTCTTCCTCTTCGCCAACAATCTTCACAGCCTTGCGCTTCTTGGGATTCCCTTTCCCAACTTCGGCAATTTTGTCCTTGGAATTTAGTTGGGACTCCGGCTTGGCTACCTGCTCAGCGCCTGTCGCGTTGGCATTCGTATTTTTACCAGCGACCATAGCTTCATACTCCTCCTTAGTCAATGGCTGGTTGGTATCTTCGAGCACATAGATTGGAGCATCCTCTTCGTCGTCTTGCTTCAGCCGTTTGTTGCGGGGAATTGGGCGCTCGTGTCGCGCGGTGTCATCGCCGGCCAATTGTCCTCGAAGCCGTTGAAGAAATGGAGGCAGCGTATTGTCTATATGATACGTTAGCATACGCTATCGTTATAGATGGATGTGCACTTACCATAGCTGAGATCTTTCGACTTGAGGCTCATCGCGCTGCTAAACTCTATACTCTGCTGTAGTAGTGTCGAGGTGGTGCGGATCGCGCAGAGGAGGCAGTAATACGATCGGAGTTGGGTGCAGTCAATGTGCTTGTAGATGAGAGCAAGATAAGGTAAACAAGTTGTACCTGCGATGTCGTGTTATGTTGTGTTGAGGCTCCGTATCCCGCGATGCGGCAAGGATCCAGGCTCGTGCTGTGCAATCACAAGCCTGCGGGTGGCGGAAGATTTACGCCGGCGTGGTTGATCTCTTGGCGATTCTATCTCCGCGAATACGTGTTTTAGCGCATCCTTTAATGCTTTAAGAGAGCAGATGCTGATAACGCTTAGGATAAGTTGCAAGGCGCAATGGCAAACATGCGACGTGTTCACTGAGACGCGCCTACCCTAAGGCATCGCGAGCCGGACAGGGAAGGAGCTATCTATTCACTGCACGCCCATCTTGGCACATCCCTGCATGGTCGACGACATTTCCTGTTAGCCCGCGAAGGTCGAAACTAACACGCAATCATTCACCACCGCGACCAACACTCCTCCACCCCTCGCTACTTCCGCCCAACCACCATCCACGCGTTGGTCCACTGCATTCAGTGATCGTACAGCCGTCGTTTGCCCCCCTGGAGTCTTCTCCCGCCGCTCGTTACCCGCTCGATCCCCTCCAAACCTCGAACCCGCGCTCCTCGCCGTCCGCGTACACATCTCGATATCCCGGTGCTGTGGTCTATACTGTCAAGTCAAGGAAGAGATTGGGGAAGGAGGGCGCGGAAGCCATCTAGGGACATTTGGTTTGCTACACACCAAGTCAACCCCTGTCGCCATGGGATTGCTCCAGAATATCACAAGACGGATACCGTCCGCCAGAGACAGCTTGGAAAAGTTTGACGAGATATCGCGCCGCGCCGAAAAAGTCTCTCCTCGATTAGGCTTCTTTCGCCGCCGCATACGACTGAAAGGCAATTCCTCCGTTTCCATACCGCTTGGGATCGTTCTCCTTTTCCCGTGCCTCGTCATAATCCTAATATTAATCCTCTTCGTGAGATCGCCGGACTCCAATGGCATTATGATGATGCCTGCTGGCACGCCGCCCTCAATAAGGTGCGTACACACCTTTCCTATTCATACATTGACCAAAGTCTGATGGACCACAGAAAGATAAGCGAAAAGTATGACAAGCCATTCGCAGTAGGCTGCCTCGAACCGCAAGTAAACGGGCCTCGTGCCAATGCCGCATTCGTCGTCCTCGCGAGGAACAAAGAGTTGGACGGGGTCATACAATCGATCAAGTCAATCGAGAGACATTTCAATCGGTGGTTTCACTACCCCTATGTCTTCTTGAACGATGGTGACTTCAACGAGACATTCCGAGAAGTGGTAGAGAAGCATGTCAGCGCGCCTGTGGAATGGGGCAAAATTAGCCCCGAGATGTGGGGATTTCCCGACTGGGTTGATCCAGCCGTTGCAAAAGAGGGTATACAAAAGCAGGGAGATGCAGCTATTATGTATGGTGGCATGGAAAGCTACCATCACATGTGCCGCTTCTACTCCGGGTACGTCTATGGGTCTATGTCTGGCGTGCCGTTACTAACGAGTCAGGTTCTTCTACAAGCATGAACTTCTGCAAAAGTACGAATGGTACTGGCGGCTCGAGCCAGAGATCAAGTATTTTTGCGACATTACATAGTACGTGCACAGTTCTTCCTCCGACATGGCATTCGCTAACCATCACAGTGATCCCTTCATTCATATGATGCGGAACAACAAGACATACGGCTTCACCATCGCCGTGAAGGAACTCAGAGAGACGGTTCCGAACATCTTTCGATATGCTTCAGCTTACAAGCGAATGAACAACCTCACGTCGCAAGGTCTATGGGAGATGTTTACGGAGAAGCCTGAGGAGAAGGAGACGAGTCTGCCGAAGGACGATCCCAAGTACAAGAAGCCTCTACCTCAGGAGATTCTGAACTCGGAACCAGGGGGCGCCCTGCCTGAAATCGATCCGGAAGCAATGGAGGGCGAAAACTATAACATGTGCCACTTCTGGAGCAATTTCGAAATCGCTCGACTCGACTGGTTCCGAAGTAAAGAGTATAACGACTTCTTCGAAATGATGGATCGCAGCGGGGGCTTCTGGATGGAACGGGTGAGCGCATTGGTCCTTTTCTTTTGAATGAGGCTAACAGCTTTGATAGTGGGGCGATGCACCAATCCACTCTCTTGCCGCAGGTGCCCTTCTAAGTCCCCGCGATATCCACTACTTCCGAGACTTTGGGTACCGGCATACGACGATCCAGCATTGCCCAGCCAATGCACCAGCACGCCAGCTGCCCAGGATACCGTATCTCGAGAAGACGACGCTCGACGAGAAGAAGCGAATAGAAGAGGACGAGTATTGGGCGACTCCCGACATGCCCAAGGAGAACGGTGTTGGTTGCCGATGCAGGTGTGACACCGACATCGTCGACGTAGAAGGCAAGTCGGGGTCCTGCCTGGCGGAATGGGTCGAGGTTGCCGGGGGTTGGGCGTCACCGGCTTCGACGTAAGGCGTGCTGGAGAAGTAATACCTTAGAGGATTGAGTTATGTTGTTTCTTAAGCATCAGGAGTTTCCGGCTTGTCTGGGCTGCGGCTCGTTGGCGGCCAGCGGCATACACGGGAAGAACGGCGTTGTTGGGAGCGTTGATGAGCGTGCACTGTATATAGCAACGGTGTTTCATGTACTAGTATTGGGCGCGCGCAAAGAATAGATTGCGTAGGCGGTTCCGTTTCAAATGCCCAACAAGACTCATAGTCCATTCGACATCTGTTTCGACCAGCATTGTCGTTTATCGGGCGGCACTGTAATGGAGCGGACAGGTGAGGCGCTATCGTGGGCGTGGGCGCGGGCGTGGGCATGGGCGCGGGCGCGGGGTTCGCCTGCAGGAGCTCACCCCTCCAGCCGCAAGCTACGCTACTCCGTCCATCGGGCTGCCTTGACCTGCGTGCCCTCTTCCACTGTACATGACTCCCACAGCTGCCCTTGTATGAAGCGCAGCACCACCACCAAGCACAACAAGCGTCCGGGCGGCCACCCATTCCGAGCAAGCTCCAACAAGGAACGTGTACGTGCAGCTGGCGCCGCCCCACCCCGTCCTATCCCCGCAAGGCTCCAACCCACGCGTGAAGGTAACTAGGCAGCGTCCGCGCCCGAGAAGCTCTCTGTACCTGCCCGCCTCTCTCCCAGCGTCACGCTCGAAGCCTCCTCCACAAGCCCATCTTACCTGCCAGGCCGTCTGCACCTCTTTTCTTTGATGTCCCGCCGCTGACATGAGCACCAGCAGCCCTGCGTCGTCTCAGGAACTCGACTATCCGCCCGCCCACGTCGACGGTTCGTTGGCGAGCCTTGACCTCCAAGCCCTCATCATGCGTTCCGAATCCCGCCGTCCTGTCGAGGAGTCGACCTCTCTCGACGACAGCACCTACGAGCTGGTGAGCGACTACAACACCTCGGACGACGAGGGTCACACGGCCTCCCTGGCTGGCACCGACCAGACACCCGACAATCTGTCTGAATTCTCCAACGACGACGACGACGACGGCGACGACGACGATGATGACTTCCGGTCCGAGCATACTCGCCGCTCCGCCCTTCCTTCCCCGCAGCCGCAAGCGGACGCCCTCGACGAGTTCCCGGTCAACGCTGCTGCCGACGACAGTGTGCTGACGGAGACGCCGCACTTGAATGGAAGTGATAGCACTCACCACATCACACTGAAGGAGTTTCTGAGTAGTGAAGACGCTACCGAAGTCGAAGCTTGGGCACACCTCAACGAGTTCGGTCCTGCGGCAATCGCCATGAGCCCCGTCCTCCAAGCTTATGGCATGCATACGCTGAGAACCACCCTCTGGGCTGACCTGTCTTTCCGACACATCCCCGTCAAGGGCTCATACAGGATACTATACGTTGGGCGCATTGAAGAGTGGGTCATGAGGGATATCAACACCTGCATCGGTGCTGCACTCAACACCTCCCCAGGCCCATCTCGGTCTATCATGGTCGGAGGTCGGATGGAGCCTTCTGGACCCGCTCTCATCACTGATCACTGTCGCGGGGTCACAGTTTTGCCCAGTCACGGAGAGCCTTACGGAGTCAGGCTTGAGCTTGATGACGGAAGTCAGCTCGTGCTTGACCCCAGCCGTCAGAAAGGCCGAGCAAGCTCTACCTGCATTCCAGATCTCGTCGTTTTCTGGCATTCACAGACAAACATTCCTGCACCAGAAGTCGGCAAGTATCCCGTTGTGCGTGAAATCCTTGATCGATACCAGGTTCCCAGTATCGACATTGCGCTCGAGTTCAAGTTCAGAAGCAGCTGGATGCAGCCAGGGACCAAGACCGGAAGTCTCCGCATATGTGTAGAAGGCAAGGAGAGTGGCGCCTCTGAGTTTACCCTTGCAGAGATTATTCCCATTGACCTCTACAATTTCATGCACCTGGAGCCGGAACAGTTGAATAGGCATCTGGCAGCGATTAGCCCTCAGCCTCCGACTAACAACTCAGACAGTGGTTTGGCTTGGGTACAGTCATTGAAAGATCGTGCTTCAAGACTTACGAAGAAAGTGGGGGCATCGAATACATCAGCTGCCTCAATGGTTTTGGCTCTGATCACCCTAACCACGTTGCTAATAGCGTACCTGCTCGGAGCAACATACTTCCCACTGCTTGGATTCGGAACACCCCAGATGGAGGTTCCTCCACCCGTGTCGAGCATTACTTCCATGAGTTCGATATCGGCGCCACCTACGACTGCACCGCAGATTGTGATCACGACACCCTCCTCTCTGATCATGGGCTCGCCGCGTGATCTTACCATCGTACCCACTCTAGACCAGCCTTCTCGGTGCCCTCCAAAACAAAAAGAAGACAAAAAGGTTGGTGGCTACGAGATCGAAACGACCGGCGAGTCTCAATTCTTGTTGACTCCCTCAAAGGAGTTCACCAACAGGAAACGCAAGCCGCAGCTCCAGATCCAAGTAAGCCGCGACGGCTACATCGTTCCCATCGATTATATGCGCACCACTGACGGCCGTTACTATGTCGAACTGAATGCGCGATACTCCGTGGGCCAGTTCAACGTCAGCATCATGACCCATACGAAGCCTCTCATGCAGCAAGCATTCGAGATCACCATGGGTCATCCTGGCTATACCGAGACCAGCTGGGCAGAGATGATGGATATGCTCAAGGAAGGTTTCTTGACGACTGGCTACCGTGTATGGAATGCTTCCAATACAGTTCACCAGCAGATTCATGCGCACTTCGAACGATTCGACAATATGAGTCAGGAATGGATGGCGAAGAAGTTCGAGGCCCGTCAAGGCAAGATTGACCGGGTTATGGAGGTTAAGAAAGAGACGGAGCGTCTACTGGCTGATGGGTCTACCTTTGCTCGATCAATGTCGGAGGCGGCGTGGATGAAGCTCAGGAAAGTGACAGCTCCAGCGAGGACGTCGCCGGCTGCCCTGCAAGCCAGGAAAAATTCGCTCCGAGCTCGTTGCGCTTTCGAGCGAACGGTCGGGCTTTCGAAGCGCGGGAAGGAAGGGAAGAAGAGCACTGCTTGCAAGAAAGTGGGATGGTAGTCCGCCCCAAGGCACTAGTGGAGCGGCCGGTTGTGCACACAGCCCAGGCGTTCGGCTTTGATTTTCAGATTAGGGCTGACAATGGGTCTGGGATTTCTTTACTAGGATATCATCACCGTACCCGTGGCATTGGCGCCGACTTCGCTGTTCAGACGGACGGACATGGTCAACGGGAACATGGCGCGAGGAAGTGTTTACTTTGTACTGATGGGTATGTCACGGTGACTCTGCTATCTTATACCTCGTAGGTTCGAACATTTGCTTGGGAGCGTGACAAGTTCCTGCAGCTAAGAGATCTCCCAAAGTTCCGAGGCCTATGAATACGAGCAGTGGTGACATTAACATGTTCTAGGAAGGTCTTAGATCTATCAAGTCACGCTCTCGTCTGGCTGTATCCATCTGACGCGGGATAATTAATGATTAACCGGCGGCATCCATTCCACACGACGACGCACTACTCCATCCCCCTAGCCGCCGCTAGAACATTCCCCGCATCTAGGAACCCCTCAAACTACCCGGTGCCTGGAACTGAGGCTCCGATCTCTGGGCACTCTGCACAAAATTGACGTCTGCTCAAGGAATTTCTTCCCGGATCTCCTGCTCACCCATATGCAAACCATGTGGCCACCCTGGTTAGCGGGCTTGACCATTTCGTCGGCTGGTGACTACGGCAGATGGAATTTATCCATCGCTCTTATGTTTCCCTGGCGTTTTGTTTGTTTATAGTTGGTGGTGTAGTCGTGCCCTTGTCGCGGTGTCTTTGCTACCGGTTGCGGGTCAATTCGTTGACGACGTGACGTTGGGACATGATGGCGCTTCTCAAAGCTGCGACAGCCGTTTTGGCTGGTTTGGTGGCTGTTACGAGTGCTGTGGATGTTAAGGTTATGTCCAAGGGTGGCAATAAGACGACTTCTATGCCGTTTGGGTTGATGCACGAGGTAGGTGGATGAAGCCATTGAGCGGGCTCTGCAACTTTTGGACTGACTACGAATAGGATATCAACAATGCTGGAGACGGTGGTATCTATGCTGAACTCATCCGCAACCGTGCCTTCCAAGGAAGCCCACTCTACCCGGTATCCCTCGATGGATGGAGCCCCATTGGTGGCGCCGCGCTGTCGATCAAGAACCTCAGTCAACCGCTCTCCAAGGCTCTGCCGTCCAGCATGAATGTCGCCGCCAATGGAACAAGGGGAAATAGCGTCGGCTTCTCCAACGATGGCTTCTGGGGTATGAAAGTGCAGAAGCAGCAGTACAAGGGCTCTTTCTACGTGCGCGGCCAGTATGACGGATACTTTACTGCGAGTCTGCAGTCAAACCTCATTAGCCAGAGCTTTGGAAGCGTGAGGGTGCGCAGCCAGTCCAAGGGTAATGGCTGGACACAGCACAGCTTTACTCTGACTCCGCATACGAATGCTCCGAATAGCAACAACACCTTTGCTATCACTTTCGACCCTAAGGGTGTGAAGGGTGGGTCCTTGGACTTCAACCTCATTTCGCTTTTCCCACCGACGTACAAGGGTCGCGAGAATGGTATGCGGATTGACATCGCCGAGGCCCTGGCAGCTTTGAACCCGAAGTTCCTGCGCTTCCCAGGTGGCAATGCTCTCGAAGGACCAAATCTAGCCTATCCGTGGCAATGGAACGAGACAATTGGTCCGCTCAAGGACAGGCCAGGGCGGCCTGGTGTATGGAACTACCAGACCACTGACGGTTTCGGTCTTGTGGAATACCTGCACTGGGCTGATGACATGAACCTCGAGAATAGTAAGACAACTACTCTTCACTAACCTCCTTCTCCACCCCAGCTAACACCCCCTAGTACTCGCAGTCTACTCCGGCCTCGCCCTCGACGGCGCCTACGTCAACGAAACCGACTTCGCCCCCGTCGTCGAGTCTGCTCTCGCCGAAATCGAATTCATCCGCGGCGACGCATCCACCCCCTACGGCAAGCTGCGCGCCTCGCTCGGCATCCCCAAGCCCTGGACGCTCAAGTATGTCGAAATCGGCAACGAGGACTGGCTCGCCGGGAGGCCCTCGGGCTACGAGTCGTACATGCAGTACCGCTTCCCTATGCTGCGCGATGCCATCAAGAAGAAGTACCCGGATATCACTATCATCGCCTCGCCATCAGTGTATGACAATATGACATACCCAGCGGGTGACGCGGGAGATTACCATCCGTATCGCGAGCCGGACAATTACTACAACGAGTTCAGCAAATTCGATAGCTTGAAGGCCAACGATACTACGCTCGTGGGCGAATTCGCCAGCGTGCACGTCAACGGCGGCATCGACTGGGATGGCAACCTGACCGATTTCCCATGGTGTAAGTTCCTCACGATATTTTGCTAATAGCATTGCGCTGACATCAACAGGGATCGGTAGCGTCGGTGAGGCCATCTTTATGATCGCTACCGAGCGCGCAGGCGACCGTATTCTCGGGGCAACGTTCGCGCCTATCCTGCGCAACATGAACCGCTGGCAGTGGGCTGCGTGTATGCTTGAGTTTGACGCGCAGAAGGTTACGCAGAGCACCTCGTATTACACCTTCAAGGCGATTTCGACCGCGCCGATTACGGGGACGCTGCCTACGACGCCGTCCTCCAACACTTCCTCTCTCTTCTTCGTGGCTGGTGAGAATGAGGATGAGGGCACGCTGATCTTCAAGGCGGCCAATTATAATACGACAATGGGGGCGGATACGCCGGTTAGTGTGGCTTTCGACGGCGTTGAGAAAGGTACCGAGGGGAAGTTGACACTGTTGACGAGTAATGCGGGGCCGTGGGGAATGAATATACCCGCGCTGGGGAATAATGTTGTCGTGGAGAAGACGATGATGCTGGAGGCTGGACGGGGAGGGAAGTTTGAGTGGAAGATGCCTGAGTTGAGTGTTGCGGTGTTGACGGTGGAGAGTGACGATAAGAAGAAGAGGAGAGCCATTGCGGCATAGGAAAAGGTCTGTATGATGAAAGAACACGATTGGCAGGAGAAGAGAATGTAAATATTACCTTATCATGATCATAAAGTCTGATGCTTCTGCGATGCTTCCTTTCGAGGTCCTTTTCGCGGCAGCATGTGTGCTTGGAGCGCGCAAACAGCTGCCTCCATAGAGAACTGCATCCAGTAGATACTATTTACAGCCAGTTCTTCTCTCTAAGAACGCAAAGCATCAACAAGAAGCTAAGTTCAATGATTATTGCCTCCAGGTGTGAATATTCAATCCCAAGAGTGGTGTTTCAACCACTACAACGGCGTTTCCATACTTCGAGGATCGAGGGCTCAGGTCTCGACAGTCTTCCATCACGGTGGAGATGGGATGCCAGATGTGCGCCATTGGTTTGTGATGGCGGAGTGGCAGGTCCAGGCACCCCTAGGCTCCTGCCAGTGAAGAGCGTGCACGTGCCAGACCGAGTCTGGTTAGCGTGCTGTCTGTGCGGCGGGCGGTGTCGCCCCTCCATGACTTTCTAAAACTCCAGTGCCCGCCAAAACACACAACACCGGCACTTGCACGCTTATTATTCTGCCACCCCACGACCGCAGTTTTCCGATAATCAGCATCAGCGATTCTTACTACAACGCGAACATGTCTGACGCTCCCAAACCCGACCCTTCTGCGGAGCAGGCCGCCGCTCCTGGAGCCACGCTCCAGAAAGACGAGACCGCAAAGGTCACCTCCGACGTCACCGACGCTCCCAAGTCCGGCGAAGACAAGCCCGCTTCCTCGGTAGTCGAGACTGTTACCAACACAGCGTCCAGCACTGCCGCCGCCGTCAAGGACAATGTCTTCTCTATGTTCGGAGGGGGTCCCAAGAAGGAGAAGAAGGAGGAGGCAGATGACGTTGACGAGCCGTCGGGTGCCTCGAAGCCCAAGACCGAGGTAAGTGTGCCTGAAGTCGCATCAGTGACGCACCCTGACTTTGTTTGTTAGGACGAAAACCCCGAGAACGAGGAGCCAGACGTCGACTTCAAGCCCGTCGTCCACCTCACCGAGAAGGTCGACACCAAGACCAACGAGGAGCTCGAGGAGCAGACGTTCAAGATGCGAGCCAAGCTCTTCAAGTTCGACCGCGATTCTCGGGAGTGGAAGGAGCGAGGCACCGGCGATGTTAGGTTACTGAAGCACAAGGAGAACAGCAAGACCCGTCTCGTCATGCGCCGCGACAAGACCCTCAAGGTCTGCGCCAATCACTACGGTATGATACCTTCGGGAAGGATACAAGCAATTTGCTAAAGCTGGTGCAGTTGTCCCCGACATGAAGTTGTCACCAAACGTAGGCAGCGACCGCAGCTGGGTCTGGAACGCCGCGGCCGACGTCAGTGAGGGCGAGCCCGAAGCCCAGACCCTCGCCATCCGTTTCGCAAACAGCGAAAGTCAGTACAACCCGTTCCATGCGCTGGATACATGATGCTGACGGGTGACAGATGCCAATCTCTTCAAGGAGGCCTTCATCAAGGCACAGCAGGAGAACGAGGCCCTCTTCAAGGCCTCCGAGTAGTATTTACGGAGGGATGGCAGAGTTGGTGGCCTGGCTTGTGAGCACAATGGGACAACATTCGACACCCCGCGTAGATGAGCGAGACGATGGAAATGGGCAAGGAATCAAAGGTTGCGACCTTTTGGCGACGGGTTTGGACAGCGGTCTGGTAGAATAACCTCCTGGCGGTAGAGATGCCCCACCCCAATGCACATACATAGTATAAATCCGAATTAGCCTGGCCCAAGCGCCAACGGCTTCCCCCAAGCGATGTGCTTCACGATAGATGGTCCATGTGGCTGTTGCCTATCCTGGTGAACGAAAGCTGCGGTTGCTAACAACCACCAAACTCGCCTTCACCGTGCAGCGGGGCGTTTGCCAAGTACAAGCTGCAGCTCCCGCATTTGCTCCGCTGTCGCGTCCCGACTCCCCGCTAAAACCAAAGATCGGGCCCAGCCACTCCCACCGCACCAACTTCAACGCGCTCCAACACGCGCAACACTTATCAACCCCAACCTACCACCACCCAAGTCGCACCCACTGGGACCTGAATCAAGATGCCGGACGTAGGGTGCTCGCCGCCATTTTTCGTGTTCCATAGCTAACACGCCCGCAGGTCAAGCGCAAAGTCAAGCTCATTACTACCCAGAAACCCATGTACGTACCTGCCCGCAACCTTTGCGCCTTCAGCTCTCTGACGTAGCGACAGTGCGGAGCCGTCTCCGATGGAGGGCTTCCCTATGCGGCAATGGAGTATCGAGATCTGGCTGCTCAACGACCAGGACCAAGAGGTAGCGGCCACTTGCTTTGAGAAGGCCGTCTACAACCTGCATCCGTCATTCGACAAGAACAAGCAGAGTATGTTGCCTCGGAATGGTCACTCGGAAGAAAGCTAACGCGCGCTGCAGCCTTCAAAAAGCCGCCATTCCGCATCGACGAGAAGGGATGGGGCGAATTCGACATGACAATTGTCCTCACCGCAGCGGCCAAGGGCGGCGACCACACCCTCGAGCACGACCTCAACTTCCAACAAGAGCGATATGAGGCGGTGCACACTGTGGTATGTTGGGAGGAAGGCAGGACGGTGACGGACATTCTGCTAATGCGGCGCAGACTTTCCGGAACCCTAGGCCAGATCTCCTCGCGCTGTTGAACGAGTCGGGCGCTACCGGCGATCAGAACGGTGTCCGTGGCAAGGCAGACGCGGCCAAGAAGAAGAACCGGAGGGATAAGAACGTAAGTTGCATGATTGCTAAATCTAAGGATTCTGTGGCTTATCGCGTGCTTGCAGGTCGACATGGAGAAGCTGGCGGACGGACTGCAGAAGCTCGGCGAGGATGACCTCCTCCACGTGGTCACCATGGTGCATGACAACAAGACGAGCGAGACGTACACTAAGAATGACGTCGAGAGTATGCACTTCCCAAACCTAACTATAGCCCTTGGCTAACTATTTTATAGATGGCGAATTCCACGTCGACCTCTATACCCTCCCCGACTCCCTCGTCAAGCAGCTCTGGGACTTCACCGCTTCCAAGACCGACTTATAGAATACTCGGTTTGAGGGTCGGAGTCACCGTTAGGAATGTCGAGCGGTTGGAATCGGAATCGCCGCGGTTGGCTACCGGTCAGCAGCTTTGCTGCAGATGACGCTGCTCTTCTCATCTTTCCATATTGACGTCTCCGCGCGCCAGCTTGGGCGCTTCCTTCTGCGTGGGGATTGTGGTTGGGTCCCCCACGGTCTGTCAACGGAGTCTCTTGTCCACTTCCTGATACACGGTGGTGGTCTTTGGGGTTGGATGATATCTTCTTCCCTTTTCATTGAAGCCATGGAGTTCAGGAAAAAGCCGGAATTAGGATTGGGGAATTGGACGTGCTCATTTTCTTGGCTAACGCATGGCCTTTATGAGCTCAATGATACTCTTCAACTTATCATACTTTCATCTCGTCATTTTCATATACCCCTACTTGCCTATAAGCTCTCCAGCCTGCAGTTCGGCCCGCTTTCGGCTTGCAGTCCTGTCTTTGCGCTAATAAATCATTAGTCCCGGTTCCTAGGTCCGTTCTGCACCCCGCATGTTGCGGATACGCTTGTGCTGAGCTTCTCCGACGCACCACTGACAGTGTGACCGCTCCACCATTCTGTTTTACCATCTATTATCTACGCCACCACCTCCATCATGTCCGCTCTTTACCCTCTAGACCTTCCTTCGCGATACAATGACTACAATCGACACCTCGAAACGCGCCATCTGCATCGTCGACTCTTCAGGCGGCTTCACTGACCGCGTGTGTGTAATATCACGGCTCGCCTTCGACCCCACGGTCGACGCGATCGTAGGAGACTGGCTTTCGGAAAATGTAATGACCCGGTATGGCGCTGGCAAAGAGAAAAGGAGGAAGCTGGAGCAAGAACGCAGTACCCACTGTCCTTAGAAGAGAAGATGCAAAGCCCGAATTACGCGGCTTCATTCCTCCGGTGCTTCGAGCCTGCGATGTCGGATCTTGAACGAAACGGCGCGAAGCCCGTGGTCAATGCTGGCGCAAACTACACTGAACTGCTGGCCGAGGTGGTGAATAAGATGTGTCTGGAGAAAGAAGGTTGGGAGCTAGGGTTGCGTGGGTGGAAGGCGATGAAGTCACAGACCAGTTCCGGGATCTCGTCTAGAAAGGGCATGAGTTCAAGAATCAGTACGATTGCAAGACGTGGCAGGACTGGGGCTTCGAACCGCTGTGCGCGCAGGCATACTTAGGTAGACTGGGCATCAGCGAGGCGCTCAAGCGGGGTGCCGATATTGTTATATGCGGAAGGGTGGGTGATGTGGCGCCTACCTCCGCCAATCTGCACCAAAGCTTTACTGAGAGTATTTCGTCACTCTCCTACCGTAGTCTGTCTGTAACCACAGAGTACATCTGCTACCCCCCTCGCCTTCGTCAATACCGCCGCCAGTCGCCATACCGTTACCCCCAGAAATCTCTCCATACGTCCTACAAGACTCATACGAAACCGCCAGCCCAGTCCCCCTCTCCACATTTGGCCTCATGACTCTCGCACCACTAGGCTACATCACTCTATCAAGGTCAGGAGATAAAGCCAGCGACGCCAACGCTGGATTGTTCGTACAGCACGGCGATAAATAAGAGTGGTTGGGCTCCTTCCTCACCAACCGCGAATTCAAAGAGATACTCGGAGATGCTGGCAGGGCAGGCCTAGACAGAAGGCAAAGAATGACCTAAAGAGGACGAGATTCGAGATGAAGGATCTGAGAGTCGCGCATTTCTTTATTCAAAAGTGGTTGGATCGCGGGTATAACAGTGGGGGTGGGGGTGATAGGCTGGCGAAGAATTTGGGCGAGTGGGTTCGGTGTCGGAGGGTGGAGATTCCGAACGAGCTCCTTGAACGGGGCAGGATATGAGTAGAGATCAACTATACGTAGCCTTTTGTTTTATAGCGGATCAAAGTGTTCGTCGTGCGGCATGCGGTCTACCATTCTACCATGGGACTTTCAAATCGTTCCCTTTTCGTTTTATGTAAGCGAAACGCCGAACATCTCTGCTTCTTGCTTCTTGCGACCGTATCACATGGTCTGAAAAGAAAGCTCGTGTAACCACTTCGTATACCTGGACACAAACCATCAGGTGTAACTTGAAGCCCTCGGAAGCAGATTCGCGTTCCTAATCGGAAGAGCATTTCCGACATCACCCCAGAAAGCGGAGTAATTGCTCCAACCATATATCATCTCCAGGGCTCCACTTTGGAGCTTCCTGTGCTCTGCCGTTTACCTACTTATCGTTACCAATCTCATAAAATATTTCCTCAAGCTCTATCCAACTTGCTCTCTTGGACTTCTATACCCATAAATCTATCTACTCAACATGGCCCAACTCAACGGCAAAGTCATAGCCATAACCGGCGCAGCCAGTGGCATCGGACTCGCAACCGCACATCTCCTCGCCTCGCGCGGGGCCTTCTTATCCATCGCCGATGCCAACTCCTCCGGCCTTGACACGGCAGAGCACGAACTCCGCGCCGCCTGCCCCAGCATTCAAATCCTCCCCTACGTCGTCGACGTGCGAGAAGAAGAGCAGGTCAAGAAATGGATACAGACCATCATCGGCGTGTTCGGCCATCTGGATGGGGCGGCGAATTTAGCTGGTGTGATTGGGAAGAGCATTGGCGTTAAGGGTATCGCTGAGCAGGATGCTGATGAATGGGCGTTCATCATTGGTGTGAATTTAACGGGTGTGATGCACTGCCTCAAGCACCAACTCGCCAACATCTCAGAGAATGGGAGTATTGTGAACGCAAGCAGTATTGCCGGGCTGCAGGGCCGTGCTATGAATGCGGCTTATGCGGCGAGCAAGCACGGCGTGATTGGGTTGACCAGGAGCGCTGCGAAGGAGGTTGGTGGGAGGGGTGTCAGGGTGAATGCGGTTTGTCCGTGAGTATAGCGACTTCTTCCCCTCTCGCTTGGACTCCAAAGTATACGTTTGGAGTGGAAGATCAGAGAAACTGAACGAGGGTAGCGAGGAGCTTTACTCATGCAAGACAGGGGATACATCGAAACACCCATGACCGCCAACGCTCGCAAAATCGCAGAAGCGAACAAATCGAACGAAGGGCGGACGTCGGAGGCTCTCAGTGTGGCACTCAAGCGAAGCGGAAAGGCGAAGGAAGTTGCAGAGCTCATTGCCTTTTTGCTGAGCGACGGGGCGAGTTTCATCACTGGGGGTGCACACAGCGTGGACGGAGGATGGAATTGCTGATATTCGTTACGCTGAAAAGAGTCAAGTTGGGATCGAAATGGCGTTCAGATAGTTGGATATCATTCAATCATTCGCATACGAAGTCTCACATTCATGAGAATATCTGCCTCGCCATGCTGCATTTCCAGGACCACCCTTCCCTATACCGATGCATCTTTTGAATCGAAGGCCGAATAAAGGAAATCGCTACTTGAGACCGTTTACTGCGAGGAGCCACCGGAGATGGTGAGCACTTGGCCTGGAGAAATATTAGTATCAGTTGCAACGAAAGAGCACAGCGTAGCGACATACCGTTGACCCAGCCACCGTCTTCGCTGGCAAGGAAAGCAACCACCCTGGCAACATCCTCTGGTACTGCACATCGTCCCAACGGGCAGTGATCAGCCATCAGACCCTCGATCTTCTCGGCCGGCCACTCGGGGCTGCCGCCAGGGATGTAGTGCCACGCGTTCTGGGTGAACATGTCGCTCTTGATACCACCGGGCGCAACACCGTTCACAGTAATACCGCGCTTGCCGAAATCCGTAGCAAAAGACTTGATGAATCCAATGACCGCCATTTTAGACGCATTGTACAGCGCATGGTCCTTCACACCGAGCAGACCCGCAGCAATGGAGCTCATGAGAATAATCCTCCCGTTATCCTCAATGTTCTTGTACGCTGCCTGGCCGACGAAGAACTGCGCCCTCGCATTCAGGTTGAAAACATGGTCGTACTTCTCCTCGGTGATCTCCTCGGTCTTGTCCCAGGACTCTGTGCCGGAGTTGCTCATGACGATGTCGATCTTGCCGAACGCCTTCTTGGCCTCATCGAATAGGCGGTAGATCTCGGAGACTTTGGAGACATCGGCTTGGATGGCAACGGCCTTGGCGCCGTTGTTGAAGCCCTCGATGATCTTGCAGACTTCCTCGGCGGGACCTTTGGAGGAGACATAGTTGATGACGACGGAGGCACCGCGCTTGCCGAGCTCAATGGCGCAGCCGCGGCCGATACCGCGGCCGGCGCCGGTGACGAGGGCGACTTTGCCCTCGAGGGAAGCGGTGGGGACGTTGATGACCATTTTGAGGTAGTGAAGAGGGTGTCACGTGTAAGGAAATAGTCCTATTGGTCGGAATCAAAGATGGTCTCCAGGGTCGGATTTCCTCGCTCTTTTGCAGGTGTCAAGTCTTTCTCGAGTGAGAAGCTCTGGAAGAGATGAAGTTCGTTCGAAGTTATAAAGCTCAAGTGATTGAAAAGTGTGGTAGTTCGACGTGATGGTGACTATATAAACCCATACCTGTCGGTGTTGATGAGGCTTCGCTCGCGGGTGGGGACCCGACGCCGGCATCTTCAGCCTTGCGATCGGAGCGGGAATGCCCTGCGCCGCAGTCGCTGAGCCTTTGCGTTTCTGTCTCTGCAAGAGCCCCGCCGGAGTCCTGAGACCGGAAGGGGAGACATTGAGGGGCGGGAGTCGGAATGGGAGGGGCCATCACAAGGCTCGGAGATGGGTGAAGGTAAAGACATGGGTTTTACGAGGGGTGTTCCGATGCGTGTCTTGAGACAATTCCCATTCTTCCCTCCTTCACGCCGCACTTGTGGAGGTTGGCTGACGGTTAGCATCTATCAAAAGCCGAAGCCTCATGGCATCCTCGGCGCTGTGGTTCGACATGCGGCAACGGGAGCGACTCACAAAACAGGTACCACCGGGAGACGAATGATACATGGCCGGATACGCCAGCATCGAAATGACTTCTGTAAAGCTCGACAACGGCCGGTGACAGCAGCTCAACGATGGTGTTGACGATGCAAGAGGAGGGTCGCGGGTGGTGCCACGATGTAAGGCACACTGTCCTGACTGGTCTAAGCGCCGTCAGTTTCCGACGTTATCGATAGCGACTTCGGAACGAGCACACGTCAATCACGTCAATGTGGGCGAATCTCTCCATTCTTCGCCCTCGACTTTTCCACACCACCAAATATCCTCGGAGCATTTCCAGAGTCTGTACTTCCAAAATGCATATTCTGGTACGCAATTGACCTATTCTTCTACCCCTAGTTCACCACTGGTTTACCGAGCGTCTATATACTAAATTTCCTACAGATCACGAACGACGACGGCCCGCCCTCCGATCAATCCTCCCCCTACGTCCACTCCCTCGTCTCCACGCTCCAGTCCCACGGCCACACCGTCTCCGTCGTCCTCCCGCACACGCAACGCTCCTGGATCGGCAAAGCCCACCTCGTGGGCAAATCGATAAAACCAACCTACTTCCGCCCCGCTCCCCTCCAAACCGTCAACGGCCGCCTCGTAAACAGCGGCTCCGTATCCAACCGTCCCCTCCCTGAAGGCTCCACAGAAGAAGAATGGATACTCGTCGACAGCACACCCGCATCCTGCGTGCAAATCGGCCTATTCCACTACTTCAAATCGCGCGGCTCAATCGACCTCGTAGTCTCAGGACCGAACTACGGCAGAAACTCGACGGCAGTGTTCAGTCTTAGCAGCGGCACAATCGGCGGCGCAATGGAAGCAGCGGTCTGCGGCGTCAAATCCATAGCCCTCAGCTACGCATTCTTCGACCGCAACCACGACGCTGGCATAATAAAAGGCGCGTCTGAGCTGTCGGCGAAACTCATACAACACCTGTACGACAACTGGGATGCAAACACACACTTGTATACCATCAATGTTCCGCTCGTCGAGAACGTCGGCGACAAGAAGATACTGTGGACGAATATGCTGCAGAATCGCTGGAAATCAGGGAGCTGCTTCCAGGTCATCGAGGTGCCCGAGGAAGACGACGACACGCCCTCGGATATCGAGGCGCAGATTCGGAAAGCTGAGGAGAAGCTGGGGAGGAAAGAATTGCTGGGTAAGGATGGCGGAGGCGAGAGTGGGACACAGACGCCGAGTGGCCAGCCGCATATACGGTATACGCATAAGCACTTCAAGTGGGCGCCCAGGTTCAAGGATGTGTATGAGAGTGTCGAGGAGAGCGAGCCGGGGAATGATGGGTGGGCGGTCGCACAGGGGTATACGAGTGTGACGCCGTTGAGGGCGAATTTTATGCATGTTAGCGGGTTTGAGGGGGAGATTAAGCTGCAGGTGTAGGGTTGTGTTGCGGTGGGAGGCAACACGGATGTGCATACCACCTTTTGTCATGTCCGACGGAACAGCCAGGTTTTTGACTCGCAGTATTGGGTAGTCCTGTTTAAACTCACAGGCTGTTGGAGCAACCGATCATGAAGAAAGCGTTCCGTCGGACGAGGAAAAGCGCGGTCCGTGTTAGGGAAGGGAACCTGCCAGTAGACAAAAGTCTGTGCATATGACGATGGATGAGGCATGATTATGACCCTATGAAGACATGCTACGGAACGGATATGCAGCTAGCTCGCCCTACGGACTTGCATGAAAGAATACTTCCTACTCTGAACCACCATCCTAGGCAAAATGCTATGGCAGGCCGTCCCTCGTGGCATATCCCAAAAAGATGTAGACCATCATACACCGAAACTATGCACACTTTCAATCATCCTCGACGTGCGCACAACATTTACTCACGCCTCCCCGCCTTGAGCCTTCCTCTTTGCCTGCTGCATCTTCCCTAAGATGGTCTTCTCTTTCGCCATCTCCCCAATCTGCTCCGCTTTAGACAGACTACTATAGAACGCGCGCACCTTCTCATGTGCCATCACCTTCTTTGCATCAAACCTCAGTACCTGCAACCCCGCCATACTCGTAGCACGAGACAGCGCCACATACGCCTGACCCTTCTCGAATACACGTCCAAGATCGACTCTGACCCTCTCAAGCGTCTGGCCCTGCGCCTTGTGGATGGACAAGGCCCACGCGAGGATCAGCGGGATCTGGTCGCGCTGAGCCTGGACCTCGCCGTTCGGAAGCTCAATTTTCCACGATTCTCGCGTGCAGAGAAGGTCGCGGGTCGTGCCATCCGCTAGAGCAAAGCGAACCATGGGATAGAGTTGTTCTGTGTTGAGCCCCAGGGTTTTCTTCTTCATGGCTTGTAAAGCCTCTGACTCTTGCCCCTCTAAAAACTCATCCTCGTTTTCTTTGTAAAAGTTGAACATTTTCTCAGTCATAAATCCGGTGACTTTGCCGAGGGAACCGTTGACGAGCATGTCGTCGTAATTCTTCACCAACATCACCTGTGCACCCTTCTTGAGGAAGAGAGTTTCCGGAACCATGCAATTCTGGAGGAGCTTGTCGCGCTGCTCTTTGTTCTGAAGCACACCCCCGTCGCGAGAGTGGAACTCAAATGTCTGACCTTGGAGTTGGGACATACGGAGCTGGTTGGCTCGTTCTACTTCTTGTCGGGTAGGGAAAAGCTCCGTAGCCTCGATGTTGCCTTCGCTCGCTGGGAGAGGGCGATCGAGCTTCTTGAACGACTGAATGGACGTATTCGACAGTCTGCCTTCTCGCATCTCGTTCAGCATGCCAGCGAAGACGGGGTCTTTCTGACGGAAGACGTGGTGAAGACCGATAGTATGTTCGATCGACGTAGTCCATGTGCCCGCGTCAAAGGCGAATCTCGCAATACGGCCCATTTCTGGCACAGGAGGAAGCTGGAAGAAGTCGCCTGTGATGACCAGCTGTATGCCGCCAAATGGTCTGCCGTTGTTCCGGATGGTCCTGGCAATCTGTTCCAGCTTATCGAAAAGTTCTCCGTCGACCATGGACACTTCGTCGATGACCAAGACCTTTGTCCGCATCCATCGTTGTTTCGCCTTTGGGTTTCGCCTAATTTTCTTGACCAAGTCCTCCGCAGGTTCTTTGCCTAAACCGATGCCAGCGAAGCTGTGAAGCGTGACACCCCCGATGTTACATGCAGCGAGACCAGTTGATGCAGTGACAGCGACTCGATCCGGTTCCCGAAGATACTTTTTCCGCAGGGCGGTAATGATCTCGCGTAGGAGGACGGATTTACCGGTACCTGTACTGGAATTAGGGATCGACTACAGAAACAGTCAGTCTAGGAACTCACCAGCGGAACCAGTGAAGAAGACGCTTTTCTTGTATTCCACGACAAGGTTCAGGACATGCTGCTGTTCCTCGCTGAGGAAGATGCGGTGAACGGTAGTCTGCTTCTTCTTTTTTATAGCCGCCTTGACGGCATCATCTGTGCTGTCGTTCACTTTGACCAGCTTCTTGTTCTGCTCACGCAAATTCTTCTGCTGCTGCTTGAGAGCACTTTGAGTGGTGTTCCATGGATACGCTGGCTTGATGTCTTTCGGTGCAGGGGTGGCGTGTGGGGCCTGTGAAGCATCCGCGGACCTCCGCTTCTTTGGACGCGCAATCTCTTCATCCGCCTCGTCTGCCTCGTCTGCAGCCTTGATTTTGGTCTGTGCCTGCTTCTCCAGCCATGGTAGTGTACGTCGCTTCGAGCGCTCGGCAGGTTGGGAAGGTTTGACGGGTGTTATAAAATGCTCAGGCGGCGATGATGACCACGTCAACTGACTGCTGTTGGTTACTTGCTTTGGCGTTGATTTAGAGACCTTGAAAGGTTGTGGTGCCTTGGTCGCCGGGGGTAGCGTCGAATAGCTGACGGTGGCTTTCGTGGCGGGATTCTCGATATCTAGCTCGATGTCGCTGGGGAAGTCACTCTCGTCGAATTCATTCTCGTCGAACAAGGCGGTACTGAGCGAGGTTGGATTGCTTCCGCCGGTCGAGTGGAAGCTCGCGGGCAGATCTGATTCGAGGTCTGCGGAGTTCAGGGTGGGGTAGTCGAATGCGTCTCCCTGGAAGCTCAATTGTTTGGCAAGCCCGCTTGACGTGCGCTTAATGCCATGTGCCTGACCCGGGGTCTTCCGAACGCTCGCGGGATTGTGCTTCGTAGCGTTACCGGAGAGTGTCGACAAGGGACGCGTGCTGGAGGTTAGTCGTTGCGGATCGCCGAGGCGATTGAAAGAGCTGGTGAGCGACTGTTGCTTCGGCGTCGATCCTTGCGAAGGCGCCGAGGCATTGTGGTTCTTGACAGCCTGCTTGAACATTGCGGAGGTGTGGATATGCTGAGTGGAGAGGTAACCGTTAAGTAGTAGCTCGAGTGCTCGTGGAACTAGAGGAAGGAGCGGCGGCGGCTTCGGGTGGTTCAGTCGAAGGGACGCGCTCAGGCGAAGTAGGGCGGCGAGCATACAGCACAATAAGCAAACAACGAGGAAGGAAAGGAAAAGCGAAATGTTGTACCGGCATGCGGGCTCATTGCGCGCCACGAAGACCTGTGCTACCAAAAGAACGACGCGCGCGAAGTCTTAGCGCGCTTTGCTAGCATCATCACGTGCGCGCGACAGCCCCACACTCTAGGCATCAATTCACTCTCAGATTCTCACCAGTTACTAGAGAAGGAAACAAAAATGTGCTTCACAAGGACTAAAATGAGCTGGTACGATGCTCCGATGAATGCTCAGATTTTTGATGGTGTCTATGACTTCCCTGCAAGGACCTTCGCTCTCTGCTCACGTATTCATACCATATACTACTAATCTTTCCTGAACAATCTATCGTTTCCGACATCCCAATATACACCAACTTTTCGAGGCGTACCTCTATCGCAAAATCCTCCGAAGGTACCCAAAGATTCGACTGCGAGAGAGGGGTATGCCACGCGCGTACGCCAACAAGACAACAGAACACAGAGGAAATCGTTTTTAGCAATCAAGCAAATTGGAAAAAGATCCAAGGACTAAGAGATGGTAATAGGAGGAAAAGGTAAGTAGAGTAGGTAGACCTAGACCAAGCAGGACGACAGGATGCAAGTCATTAAGGGAAACCCGCACGAGAACATATCCCACACCAGAGAGAAGAGATTTCCCGCCGTGCGGAAAGAGAAAACGTACAGCAGGTACTCCAACCCGGCCTCAACGGCAGACACCCACGCCCTCCCACAGAGTATAAGTAGACTGTTTTGTTTTCGAACTAGGAAAGATAGCCGTAACAGGTCCAGACATGAGCAGATAGCGGGCAAGAAGCCAATATGGAAGACATGAATGCTATCCAACAAACCAATCTAGACGGCCAAGCATGTCGTTAAAATGAACCGCACAGACAAGGAGAGGTCGCATAACAAGCCACACGAGAAAATTAGCCTTGGTAGCCACCGAAGCCATTCTGGTTGAAGTTGCCCTGGTTCGGCTGCTGTCCCCATTGCTGTTGGGGCTGGCCTCCGCGGCCGTACCCACCAGCACTGCCTGGCATCTGCTGGTAGGGCTGAGCCATGCCAGGTCCACCGAAGCCGGCTTGGTTCTGGGCAAATGGTTGTCCGCCAGGGCTCGGTCCTGCCCGTGCATTAGACTGTGCATTTCGATAGCGAAGCTTCCTCCGGTGCCTCTCACCTTGGGGTGACATTGGGCCCCCTGGTCCCGCGCTGTATTGCGGGAAGTACGTGCTTGGGGTCTGCGGGAAAGCAGAGTTGGGGCCGCCCGCAGGCGAGTAACCCTCGAATTGGCCGGTCGGTGGACGATCTTTGCCCCACTAGAAATGAAATATGAGCTTGAGCAACAAAAGAAACGATGGATCAACCTACGCTGCACTTGAGAGGACGGCCGTTGACGTTGTACCCGTTGAGCTGACAGATAGCCATGGCCGCGTTCTCATGAGTGTCCATCTTGATGAAAGCAAATCCACGGTCCGACTGGAAGCGGGTCTCGGTGACATAGCCAAAGTTTTGGAACAGAGGAACCAGGTCGGACTGAGACGTGTACGGAGTGAGGTTGCCGACGTAGCATGTTGTCTGCCACTGCGGAGTCTGCTGGACGACCATGTCGTAGCTCTGGACGCCGTGAGTAGGGAAGTGGTGGTGACCGAATGGGGTAGTCGGGGTCATGCCCATTGATGCCATGGCCTGCTGCTGGGAGATGGATGGCTGTCCCTTCTGGTTGGCCCAGTTGCAGCGGATAGCGCGCGAGCCCAACCATTCACCGTCCATGGAGCTGAGGGCCCTCTCGGCATCGGTGCGCTCGCGGAAGGCGACGAAGCCGTAGCCACGAGACCTGCCCGTCTTCATGTCCCACATAACGCGTGCCTCGGACACGGGACCGAACGTGGAGAAGGCCTGGAGGAGGACCTCGTCGTTGACTTCATTGGACAGGTCGCCGACGAAGATGTGGAAGTGGTTGGAGGTGTCTTCTTTGGCCGTGTTGTTCGACTGGTAGGCCCAGTTGACGCGGATTTCCTGCGCTGGTTAATGTTTTGTGCGCGGAGCGCCTGGGACAGAATTGCTTACATTGTTGTGGACGCGACGTCCGTTGAGGGTCTGCATGGCGCGTTCAGCTGCTCCGGGGTCGTCGAATTCAACAAAGCCGTAGTTGAAGCCTTTGGAGTTGAACTGAGCCTGGTCGGTTAGCTTTGCCTGTACGTCAGCGAAAGGCAGTCGCGCGGCGAGGGGCGGTGCGCGCGGGGCAGGTGATAATCTTGAGTCACCCGAGAGGAGCCAGGAAATTGCAAGGTGAATGGCGAGGAAACAAACTCACACTGACATTCTTGTCTGGAATAATCTTCACACTCTGAACGTGACCGGTTGTCTCGAAAATCTGACGCAGCACGTCCTCGGTGACTCGAGGATCCAAACCACCAACATACAGCGCTCTTTTGTTTGGCTCGGGGGCAGCGCGCCGCGGGACGTACCCGGGCTGGCCACTGGTGGGAGACATGACGTTGGCGCTCATGGGCGAGCTGATGGCGGTTGGGATGGGATTCGTGTTCTGTGGGATGATGACGGGAGCCAGCGTCGGCGGGGGCATATGCTGCTGCGCATTGCCCTGGCCACCTCCATCGTAGCCAGGCGGGCCTGCGGCAGCGGATGGAGGGGCCATCTGGGCGGCGGTCGTAGCAGAGTCGGCCATGATGGGAATTATATGAACCGAAAGAGGCAGTCACCAGGAGGGGCCACGAAGAAGCAAAGAATTCAGGCTTCCGAGACTAGCGAGAACGCAGTGGAAACGGCGACGTCGGAGCACTCGAGCTGGGTGACGACGGGCGAGGGCGACGGGCGACGGTCTGGAGATGTGTGGGCGGGGGCGGCAGAAGGGGAGTGTGTCCAGACGGGAAGCGGCAACCCTGAAGAGAAAGAAGCCAGTCGCGAGATGGGCAAGCAAGTGGAAGCGCAAAGAGAAAGGGAAGGAGGAAACCAAGGAAAGAGATTGCAGGGAGCGAACCCGACGCCGAAAGACGATAAAAAGTGCTGATTTGGGTATGCTTCACTGAACTGTGGGGTGAGAGGAGACTTGAAGGGCAGCCTAAGGAGTTGTTCATCAGCAGGTCATCGGAAGGCCATTTTTGCTAGCGTAAGGCTGCAACGTTGCGGCCCGCGTATTTTACGCAGATCCATGCCTATAGGAAGCCCTGGAAACCGCTGGCTTTTGCGCGGCTCAAGGGCGTCGAACTCTCATGTAAAGGGACTTTCTCTGCACACGCTATGCCGTGCGCTCCACCATCTCTCTGGGAGCGTGCTGGCGAGAGTCGTGCCTGCTCGTTCGAGTTTCCGACCGCCGGCGCAGCTGACTTATCATACTGCCGAGAAGTTTACACCCGTATTGAGTCGGTAATGAAGGGAATGAATACCGGAGGACTGCTCTATAGTAATCTAAAATCTTAGCCTAATAGTAGTCAAAGCTCCCGCCCTCGACCTGCATGAATAAGGTCCTTTGGTACCTGAGCTCTGCTGGAGCTTGAAGACCACAACACCTTCGACATCCGAGTGGACAACGAGGCTGACTGCGTGCGGATTCGCATCTCGAGGACAACAGTCCTCTCTTACTCTTCTCTACAACTAACCGTGGCTGCATTCAGAGGGCGTTGAAGGGCCCATATCCCGACCGAGGTGCTTCTCGATCGCGGAAAACCGCAGCATTTCTTGCGCAAGCGGGTGCCTTCCACGACCATGGCGAACGCAAAACCCGCCCAACAGGCCCAGCAGGCGCGACCAGCCGGTGAACCCTCCAGGGCACCTCACCCCCACCATCCCCTCGATAACCTCCAAGCCATGCTGAATATGGTGGTATGTACTCTTTGCGCCTTCGCCGTTGACATGCGCTCACTCTGCATCTAGGCCATATCCAGCGGCCACTACTTCCGCGCACGCCAGAACCCCAATGACGCCGGCCGCGCTCAAGCAACCTTCCGCAAAACCGTCGCTGCCGCATCGGACCGCTTCAACGACTCCCTCGACGAGCTGGAAAATGAACTTCACATGGCGCAGGCTGTCCTACGCCGGGACCTCGCAGAGAAGAGGGCCGAGCGCAAGAAGCGCGAAGCCGCGGCCAAAGAAAAGGAAGCGGAAAAGGCACGGCTAGCGGCAGCGTTGTTGAAGAAACCAGAACCCGCCAAACAGGAAAATCCGCCGACTCCCGCGGCCTCTGCGAATCCGGAAGCCGTAACCAAAGCGCCAGAGGCGCCCGCAGAACCAGCCTCACTCGATCGCGAGAGAGACGACCTCCTCTCTTTCTCGCCCATGGACACAAAGCCCGCGACCACCGAAGATCAACCAATGGAGAATGCGGACAATGAAAATGGTGCGCCCGACGCAGACTTCGACTTCGATGCGCTATTTGGCGACGACGGTGACATGGACAACATGGACACATCAGGAGACGGCGCAAACGACCAGCACAACATCAACATGGACACCTCGGGAGCAGACCTCAATTTCTCACTCGACGACTCCGGACCCTCGCTTCTGCGCGGCCTCGAGGACTTCGCAAAGGCCGGCGAGGAGGATCAAGCGGCAGATGCTAGCGCAAACGCAAACGCAAACGCGAACGCGAACGCGAACCTAGACATGGACTTCACCATGCCCGACCTGCCCGACCTCAGCGCGAACGCTGCCCCTGCCGACCAACCTGCGACTACGAAAGCGGAAGAACCAGCGACTACGCAACCCGCTGCTGATACGAAGAACGATACCTCAGATCTTATGGATACAATGGCGACGGACAACCTTGACGACCTGTTCGATTTGGATTACGAGAATCCCGAGGCGACGCAATTCGACGATGCGTTCTTTGGCTTCGACGACAACTAATCTTTGTCTTATTAGCTTTGGTAACTTTCTACATGTGTATTGGAACTTGTCATACGAGTTTGCATTTATGGACGTCCAGGATTGGATAGCATCGGCATGGCGTTGGGAGGACTTTGGTCCAGGTTTAGATACCCTTGAGAAATTTCTCTACGTGAACTGTCCCGCAATGCAATATCGATCTCATTTGAACACATCTTTGCTTCTTATTGTTCTCATCTGGTGTAGTCAACCAAGCGAAAACTCGGTGAGTACCCTCACGCTGTCACTTGATGAGGCCTGGCGATAAGCATAATCTACAACGGACAGGCGAATCGATATGCGTTAACAGCTCAAAGAGTCATCATGGGCATAGACCGAGAGCAATCCAGCAGGTTCACGCGTTACGGTTTCCCCATCCGATGGAGCACCTCGGCTAAGGCATAGCTCCCAAGAAGCTGTGTCTCCACTCAGGACTTTACAACCGCACCACTGCAGTGTAGGTGTTGCTTGTCATGGTTCCCTTTTCGCGAGGGAGGAAACGGCTGTTCCGTCGGACGTGGAAGGATGTGCTAGGAGCGATATTTGGCGATTGCCACTGATGCGAACGCTGTGCTGCGATCCTTAGCTTGGACAACACCAGACGCTTCAACGCCGGCACGTCAATATAAGATTTTGTGCTGCAGTCTCTAGCTCTCCAGAACGCCTCAGAGCTTGGTGCCACGTCGCAGCTCGCTTTGATCGCAGAGTATTGTCAAAGATCGTCACGGATAGGACTAAAGCTTTACTTGAATTTTGTATTTCATTGCGTGTTCACGACACGTTGGGCGCGTTGATCGTCCGCGGCTATGCTACTGTACATCCATTCCATCATGCTTCGTGCCCGTAAATGCATCGCTTCTCAAACCACGCTATGCAATCGACCGATCCTCAAACGCCATGGCCCGATGCAAAAGTCATCAAGAAACTATGTGTACACATCACTCCGCTATAGGAGCATCAGGCGTTTTGCACTGGGTATCCGACGTCTGGCTCTGCATTTCCTGCGTCTCTTGCGTTTTCGACTCTGGGCCATCCGTGCTCTGCGTCTCCTTCTCTGGAGACTCCTTTGACTCCACTCCAGCGGCAGCTTTGTTGGCACTACTGACCACCTCTTCGATCATTGCCGCGAAATCCGCATTTATGCCATCAATTTTTAGTATCGTGGCGTCCGCACTGACTCGACGCTGAGTGTCCTGGCCGTCTGGCGTTTGCCCGTCCGTCATCAACGCATCGCTGCCGAAGATACTAGCGCCGCTCCATAGTCCGACGGTGCTGGTGTTCGGGTCTTCAAAGACGGAGAAGCCTAGGCCACCGGGTGGTGAGCTGGGCATGGGGAGGTCACTGGATAGGAAGTCGTCGGTGAGGAGGTCGCCGAACTGAGCACCTGCGTTGGCTAGGGGTGTATTGAAAGTACCGGGAGGGAAAGCGGAGAAGTCGATCTCTTGCGAGGGCGAGCTGGGGACGAAATCTGAAAGTATGGCGTTCAATTGACGCGTGAACGGCGTCTCTGGGGGAACAGTCGCTGCTCTTCCGCCAGTCCTGGGTGTCCTCAGTACCCGTGAGGGCGTCTTCTCGATACCTCGCTTGGGCGTGAGTGGGATTCGTTTGCGGGTAGATGGGGTTGGGGTTTTGAGAAGGTCCTCAAGCGATCGACCTTTCGTCGGCGTCGTCTTCGGAGAGGTATCCTCGAACAGGTGTCCCAGACCATCCTCGTCTTCGCCAGCAGGTGGCGGGCAGTTCTCCTTGTCGGTATCCTCCACATCAACTACCGGCATCTCGCTCCCTGGACTATCCGCTTGCGGAGTCGGAGCCGGTGCGCTTGTTGGTTGTCCCGAAAAGCCGTCGGCAAGTGATTTGATCTCTCCAGGTTGACGTGGCGATGGGAAGAGTAATCGCTTTACCGGCTTCGGTGTGAGGTCACCATCGACATCAAGAGGCGACTCCTTGTTCCCTCTCAGCCCCACTGGACTTGACTGAATAGCGCGTATGAGGGCAGCCTGGGCTGCAGCTTCGTCAAGCTGCCTCTTCGTGTCGTTGTGGAAGCTTGACGAGCGCTTGCGCATTTGTTCCTGTTCCGCGCTCCCCTCAGCGTGACGTAATGTCCCTTGGTCCCTTTGCTCCTGAGCGCAATTCGAAATCCGTTGTTCCTTGGTGTCATTCGCACACCTCACAGGTTTGACATTCTTCTGTTCATCCTGAGAGTCGGGTCCAATAGGCTCGGAATCAGGTACAACTGCGTCTGACGTAAAAAGGTCATTTTCGCCCGGGTTTTTCCTTCGATCCCTCTTGCGCTTTGGTTTTGGGCGCTTCTCTCCAGGGGGTAGTTTCAACCACAATTCCCGCGGCCGCATGGAGTTCCTCTTTCCCAGCCATAATCCGCACGGGTTGCAGAGGATTAGTGGAGTGTAAGTCTTCTCTTGGTGTTCCTCTTCAGTGCGGTTCTCCTTGAAAACCCGAAACTCCTCTTCAGTGAGGTTTTGCTTGAAAATCCGATACTTTGGGCCTTCATCTCCGTCGTCCGAGGGCTCGATAACTTCGAAAGCAGTGACGCCAGTTTTGTCCGCAGTCACTTCAATGCCTACCGGTAAACCTTCTTCGACGCGTGACCAGGCCCTCCTCCAGACAGGAGTCTCGATTTCGCCACAATTGTTGCAATACGTTGGCATCTCCCCTTTGGTAAGTGCATCTTGAAGTTTAGTCCGATGCAACTGCTTCCGGTATACGGCGCTCTGCCGTTCTTGGCGAGTCTTGGGCACCATGGCTGGTGGTTCCGATGCGGAATCCGGAGCCCAGGTATGGGACCTGATCAAGCCTCGAGCCTTTGAGCCGCTAGGAGCATTGGCCGGTGCAGTCTTGATGCCCACTCGGTGCATTTGAGCAGCATCGCCACCGGCTGAATGAACAGGCTCGGCATCTGGCGAGGTGATGCTCGCATGCGGCAGTTGCGGAAGGTATATGGACGTATCTTCTGGGGATTGGCCAAAGGGTGCAGAATCTGTGGGTTGCTGTGTTCGTGGTCTGTTCTTTCCAGCGTTACCGTGGGTACCTACCAAAGGAGCACCAATTGGCACGTGTGACCCGTCATGCTCAATGATGGGCACAGATTCGTTCCTCATACCACGAGAACATCCAGTTGCGGTTTCGTCCTGTGGCTCGGGACTATTAGAATCTGGTCGCATCATGCACGTATCGGCGACCGGTTCCCCTGAATTCGCTCTTGTTCTTGCCGTCGCAATAGTAGGAAGATCGCTACCGTCCCATGGCTTCACACCTCTGACTTCCTCATCCCGTCCCAGGGGCATATCGCTGACGAAACCGGAATCGTTAGGGAAGCCCAAAGCGGGAAGGTCGGGGCTCGATGGGGCAGACGAGGCGATGCCTTGCGGCATGAGTGGTGGGGAGGAAGGTAGATTGAGTGGGGTTTCGCCAGGGCTTGCTTCTCGGTCTTCATCTGCTGAGTCCATTGCGCTGTCAGAGAAAATACCAGAGCTATACGGTGAAATGAACGGTCTCTTCTCCCGCGCGTTGTTGCCGCCTAGTAAGCTAGGAGCCGGAAGTCGAGGAGGTAGTTGAGGTTGACGTGAGAGGAATCCACCGGGACGAGGGGTGGGAGCGCGCGGTGCTTGCTCGGCGGAGAGCGCTGCTCCTGGATTGATCGCAACGGGCCGATGCAGCCGCACCGAGGCAGCAGTTGCAGCAGTGACACGCAACGAATCGTTGTTGCTTTGTATAGCCGTCTTCTTGGGCCGCTTTGCTTTCGTGACGCGTGCTCGCTTCTTTGGCGGTCCCTCCTCTTGTTCGCCTTGGGCTTCAGTCGTGGTAGGCAAGTATCGGGTGTGCTTGGTGGTTACCTCGCTTCGAACAGATGCTCGAGACGCAGGTCGAGAGCCTTGGTCGGCAGGAGGGTAAGGATAGTACGATGCTACGCTATGGGCGGGACTGGACGCACGAGTATCAGCATCACCGAATGACATTTGGGCCTGATCCGGAAACGGGCGTGGAGTGGACGCGTTCTCGGCAGAAGCGCTTGGACGGGTGAGCATCTGGTGAAAAGGTTCCATGCCACCGAATGAGTTCATGAGCCCGGATCGTTGCATCGCTTCCTGTGGAGGCTGTGCCAGCTGACCAAGAGTGGGATTGGCCTTGAGGAAATCGGCCCAGGCAGTATAATCGAGTCCTTCCGGCACGGCTTTACTCAGATTGTGGTACCTCTCCATATTCTCCACATATTCACTTTGCTTGCACGTGGGCACTGGAATAAGCCTGAGCTTAACCTCCAATGTCTCCTTGATACCATTCGAGAAAAGACCGAGGATGTTCTTGCAGACGCGGCCGGTGACCATGGTCTGCGATTGTTCGGCGGGAGCATTGGGCGTGGTGGAGGCGGAAGCAAGGATCCATGAGAGCATGCCCTGGCCGACGAGGGGAGTCTCATACTCGGAGTAATCGTAGGCGTAGACGGTATAATCGTGACCTAGCCTCGCAACCAACTCGGGACTAAATGAGCGAGTGAGCATGTGCGCAGCGGAGCTATGCTTGGCCCTATGGCTGCCTACCTAGCGGCGACAATAGCCTGAATGCAGGACTTGAGCTCAATGACTCCCACCTGCGTGTTTTCGTCCAGGGCCACGGTGGGTATATCGAGCGCGTTGGGCAGGCGAGCGAGGCAGTTTGACTTATTTTGATCGTCAAAAGTATACAAGACCTTGACTGTGCGACAGAATGAGCTGCAAAATCCCGAAAAATGATGCTCGACCTACCTCGCATGAGTCGCCGTGGTATGTCCGACATGTTGTCACCGGGGCTATCAGCAGCAGGGGAGGGAGTCGAGGCATGCTGTGAACCGCCTTCGGCGTCGGCGGCAGCAGGAGTAGCCATGGCCGCCGAAAAGGTCGACGAAATGGGGTGGCCGTGGTTGAGATGAAGGGGCGTCGAGGGCCGGGAGCGATGTTTTAAGAAGAAGTGGTCAGTGTTATGCTACTATCGCGATCGGTGGCTGGCGGGCGATCATCGCGAACGCGTACTAAGGCACCAAAAGTTGCTGGAAACGAGCGCGAAAAACGATCGAAGACGGGATAACGAGAGGATGTTTATATTTCAAAGGCCGTAGCAGCTCGCGCAGGCACCCACGCCCGCGAATTGGAGAGCGAGTGTGTCGTGTGAGCGTGTAATGGCGGGATTGCGAGAGTCAAGATGCTTAGGCTGGGGTAGCTGCGCGAGTGGAGCAAACGTCCGTGACGCACCACGACGCGTGCTCATTGGTTCGGCCTCGGCTCAACATATCGCCGTAGCGCGCCTGCCTAGTGCATCCAAAGATCGCAGCTCCCGCACAAGCATTCAACTCCACCCCCACCACGAACCACGAATCACGAACTATCGCTGTTACTGTGATATCCCGGCGCCTCCCTTCCTTGCTCGAGTCTTTCCCCTTCGCGCGACCCGTCTCTCTTCGACTCAACTCACCAACCGCCAAGCCGGACTAACCAGTCATGTCCGACCTCGAGAAGCAGCTCCAGACGGCTCTTGCCAAGCAGCGCAACGAGCTGACGTCCGTCCGCCCACGCCCCTAGTCGATACCAACAGAGATACTGACATCCCATAGGGAATTTGAGATCCAGCTCGTGGAGGAGCATGAGATGGCCACGGGACCCCTCTCCATCCTCCAGACCGCCGTTCGCACGCGCACCCAAGTTCTGGTCTCGTGCCGCAACAACCGCAAGCTGCTTGCCCGTGTCAAGGCGTTTGATCGCCACTGCAACATGGTCCTCGAGAATGCAAAGGAAATGTGGACGGAGCAGCCCCGCACGGCGAATGGCACCAAAGGCAAAAAGGTTAACAAGGAACGCTTCATCAGCAAGATGTACGTTGGCTCTTACCTCATTATCAGTATTCAGCTGTGCTGATTTTGTCAGGTTCCTCCGGGGCGACTCGGTCGTTATTGTCCTCTTGAGCTGAACAATGGCGTGGTGCTCTCCGCAAATTTTCGAAGCTATAAAAGGTAGGCACTTCTTTTTTCTGTCTCGTGAACTGGAGTCCATTCATGGCTTGTCACCATGAACGGGCTCCTGTCCCTTGCCAGACACTGACAGTCGATTGCTATCGGCTTGTCTTATTGGATACCAAATGGGTTTTGAAGGTTATGACGGGTCATGGTGTATGGTGGTATTCAGCCAAATCAGCTCTGAGCACGGGATATACATAAAAGGTCGCAAACCATCGCGGTCAGTCAATCAAAGCCTTCACTTTTTCAGTCCATCACTCAACCCCAACAGTAGCTCTGCGAGACCGTATGCTCCCGGGTCGGGCACCCCTTGCCATCCTTCGCCACCTACGTAAACCGTTCGTCCTAAGCTGGCCTGCATACCTTTCGTCCTTTGTGCTCCTTTATTCGCTGCCTGCGCTGCCGAGTGGACATCTCCCGTCTTGCTGAGGGTCTCTACGAACGGATAGAGAGCATCCATCAACGTTCGGTCACCGGGTTTCGCTGGAGTGTACTTGCTCAGGGATTGAAGAGATGACTGTAATGCCTTGGCCCAGGTCTCGGTCGTAGCTGGCCCCACTGAAGACGGCGAATTCTGACGGAGACCATGCGCGAGCGCATTAAGGAAAATCGCATAAATAGCACCAGAGGTCCCGTCCATAGTCATCTCCACGACTTGGATGATGTTCTGCAGGAATACCAAAGGATCCTCGGTCTTCTTCGACTTCTCCAGCATTTTCAGGATTGCTGCCACACATCAGTCTTCGATATGCTCGATGCCGTTTGTCCCTTACCTTCAGCCCCACGCTTAAGACCTATGCCGCAATCACCGTCGCCGACAATTGTATCGTAGTTCGTGATATCAGGCTCAGCCATGATGACTCGATCGAGCGCGGTAGACAAAGCTGACTTGGCCAACGCGGGATCCACTGAATGATCGTCAGCTCGGATTTCGGTCGTAGGGCTTTGTGACTCACTCCTTAGGTTACTTGGAGAGATCAGGTCATCCTTGACACTTTCTTCGGGCTGCACGGATTGTCTCCGCTTGGCCCATGTACCGCTACTTATCGCAGCGGACCAGCCGGTTGCCTCCGAGGGCGCGTCGAGAAGTTCCAACATTGACGAACCGGATCCAAGACCCGTGTCAGCGACCTTGAGCAGGCTGACGCTGAAGCCTAGACCGTTCAAGCTGGTCATGAACGTGCCCGATAATATCCTAACAGGCTTGATCTTCCACTCATTGGCCAGCTGCTCAACAACCTCGTTAGTGATGCCTCCCATCTCCAGAACGCTTACGCCGCCTAGGTTGTTTACAAGTAGTACCACCTCGTCTTTCTCACTAATACTCAGAAAGCTCCGATCTGTATCTGAACTGCTCAGGCAGTGCGACAACATGGTCTTGACCAGTCCTGGCAGGTCGGTCATTTTCCTCTCCGAGCCAGGCTCGTTATGTATACCCATTCCAATCTCGACCTCGGACTCTTTGAGTTCATCCTCTCCGCCTTCCGCAACGCTTCGACCCGGTACGTGTACATGCGATAGCGACGATCCGATCGAGACGAGGTTGTCTGCCGTGAGCTGCGCTATCCGCGACACATCCTTGAGACTCGCCCTGCCTGATGTCAGCCTTTGTTCCAACCTCTACAATGCAGCGTCAAGGCTCACCCCTTCGCCGCCACCGCGCCAGCAATCTTCTGGACCAAGCACGTCCCCGCAATACCTCTCCGGCCAACCTTGCCGGCTTTCGCCCTCCCCACTCCAACATCATCACCCACCACCACCATATCTACCTCCACACCCTGCGCCCTCGCCTTCTCCACCGCCATACCGAAGTTCAACACATCCCCAGTGTAGTTCATCACCACAACAAGTACGCCCTTCTCTTTCGGCACGCGGTGCAGAATACATCGGCGAACTTGTTCAGCAGACGGAGAGGCAAAGATTGTACCCGCAACTGAACCGGAGAGCAATCCGGCGCCTACGAAGGACGCGAAGCTTGGCTCGTGGCCCGAGCCACCACCAGATATGATGGAGACTTGCGACTCATTGGGCGACGTGTAGACGATCTTATTGGCGATGTCGACGGAGAGAGAGGGGTTCGTGTAAGGCAGAGAGAGGAGCGCGGTGTTCACGAGATGTGTGGGATCGTTGATGAAGTGTTTGGCTGGTCTTCAGCATCAGCATTGTTCTACAATCAACATAGTTCAAAAATACCGATCTGTATGAGACGCTGGTTCTTACACGACATCTTTCGGCTTGTCTGTGCGCGCGGCGTGATTGTACACTGTCCACAAGGCTATTTCGCAGCACAGTTTAGATTATCAAAGGGGCAAAGGATAATGAGAGACGGGCGGGTTAATATTCGTTCTGGACGGAAATTCGTTGCGCGATTACATGATTCAGGCAAGAGACCGGTCACGATGTCCTGTGTGTGCCTTGTCACTGCGCTACGCCGGTCGGCTCATGGTGCACACAGGTGGTGGGGTCGTGGCGCGTCAATGAGGGGTTAGCGCGTGGTGCCTTATTGCGGCGGGGTCGGTTCCGCTGCCGGGTACGGGGGACTGTTTGTGCGGAAGATGCAAGGAGGCTGGAAGGCCGTTTGATGGGGCCTTATCATTATTCCTAGCTTGTCAAGATCTCGTAAAGAAAGGGATCTCATGCCAACGCGCCCTTTACGTTGGGTGTACATGCAAGCCCTGATATATCATCCGATGCGCCAAACGCCACTCCAAATATCCTCAACCCCATCTCCCTTCCTACTCCGCGCAATTCCTCCTCTCGCCCGCTCTCTGCCTCTTCTTCTTCAGCACCACACAAAGCGTCAGACACGCTATACATCCGTTGATCTGCTTCTCGTCTACGACCAACACACCGCCCGTGACGAACGCTCCCCACCACTTTTGCGAATACTTTGCCACTTCGACCTTCTTCCCCCCATCCCCATTGCCCTCTCTCGTCACCTTGTATAGCGTCAAGTTCATCCCATGCCACCAACTATCGCTTTCCCAGACATATGGCTGGGAATCTAGCGTGAAGGACTCCGAGCGCATGCCCCAGCGTCTGTTGCGTAGTGTGATAGGGTGCGAGGAATGTGGAGAGTCTAGAGGAAAGGTGAGCGTGGCTGCGCCGACAGATGTCCAGGGGTGAGTCCATTCGGCGATTGGTGTGGTCGAATTCGAGCTGGTGATATTATACTTCAGGCCGAGGAAGGATGTTCGCGTGCAGATGTAGAGAGGCGTCGGGGTATGGTCTTTGAGTGCTTGCTGAACGGTGGTCTTGTATGCTGGTGTGATGCTGCCCGGGTAAGGAGTGTTTTGTAGATCTTGTGTAAGGTCGAGTATGGTGATGGCTGAGGTCAGCATGTAGTGAGGCGTTATCCAGTAGGTGTTTGTTGGAGAGAGGGATGCTGTTTCGAGATGAGTGGTTGCGGTATCGTGAGGTTGGTCGAGCCAGGGATCGTTTTCAGCGTCTTGGGGGAAAGGTGATGAGGTCTCCGTGGTTGTATTGCTTGAGGGCTTTGAGCGGTGACGAAGCTCGGGGCCTATGTCTTGAAGAGCTATGGCTGTAGACATCTTGCTCCAAGCTCAATTCGATTTGCAGGATAGAGAAATGTTTAACGTGGTATGGAATGACGGATTCAAAGCACTGTTGGACGGGTATAGAGCCTTGGAGCAGGGGTATCTGATGGTTTTAAGTGCAAAACCTACCTTCTCACAGCCTCAATGTGGATTTGGGAGAGCAGTCTGAATTCTGTTCACACCACTTCATGCCATCCAAAGAAGGAGGACCCGGGATGAGGTTCCGCGATGTGATTGGCTGTTCGAACGAAGGTCTCGTTTTGCTCGCTTTTGCTGTTCCATGCCTCGAGGTGTACAGCCACAATATACGGCTGGGCAAGGCGGCGACGAGCACGAGGCTGAATGATCGCCTTCTCATCATCAATGGCCGTGAAACTCCCAACGATGTTCCGACGCGTTCACGGATGATCTGGTTTCTCAATACTCTTGATTTACCCATTCACTAATCTCCAACCAAGTAAGTGGCACCGTTAGCTGACAGAAGACGGTTCAACGTCCGCAACGCATTATTCATGGCATTTTCTCTGAATGAAACCATTTGTTGTGTCCTTCCGAGGTTCAATTTCCAGGTTTTCGGCGTGGAAGGAGAGTCACGTGGACGGAAACGCGGGTGCGTTTTCCAATTTCCTTGGCCGGCAAGGCTGGGCGCATGCGCGTCGCCGTCATGGCGATCCTGCAAGGGGGGAAGGGTTAGGTTCTCCGCTCCCGTACCACAATCATCACTGTAATGCTCCTTCGCGATCGCATGGCCAGATTCAACGGCATTGTGAGTATGAAAAAGCAGGATGCTTGAGGACAAAAGAACAAAGGGTGCCCTGGTCAGGCACAAACGCAGGGAACAAAGCGATTAAGTATTAGCGATAATAGAAACGCGTATGAGCCGTGGACGGGCGCCAACAATCGTTTGGTTGTTGTGAATCTTCGCTTGCTAGATGACGCAAATGGCGCCGATTCAGCAGTGCCAAGGTCCCCCAGCGCGCTGGCATGGACCGACTGAAACGCATATTCACCCACATATCCCTCCTTTCGTATCCTGTGACCCCATATTCCTTCTTCTCTTCAATAACGACACTTTTCTATTGTTCTACTGCCCCGATTGCGACTGCCTCTGAGGCGGCTGCTCCTGACCTAGCTCTTTGCATGGCCGCCACACCTTGACCCCTTCGCGTTCCAGGATATCACCATCATTCGACCGCGCACAGCATGTCTAGTGCGGCTAGTTCTGCGCAGCCAACGGCCACCGACAATGCGTCTCCCAATTCGGGCGCTGCGCTGAACACGTCCAACCAAAGCATCAAAACCTTTGCAGCTTCGCTGTCGACAGCTGCCGTCGTTTTTGGCGTACAAATCGTGCTTTTCTTGGTCCTCAGCGGCAACTGGAAGATCCACAGGTCGAAAAAGCATGCAGGGGAAGCTGCGACAGAGAAGCAGAGTCTCTTTCGCAAGATCTAGTCAGTGGTGACGCGCTGGGTGGCTCATACACAAGCTAATTGGACCAGTTATTACAAGACCGCCTTTGTGCCTGAGCGACAGCGAATAGCTGCACCGACGACCGCCATCGAATCGTTCAAGAATGTCTTCACCATCAGCGACCGCGAGCTCATTCGCGTGGCTGGTGTCGACGGCTACCTCTTCCTCCAGTACCTACAACTTCTGCTGCGGATATTCATTCCCATGGCTATAATCATCCTGCCCATCCTCCTACCTCTCAACCGCTACGGAGATGTGCCCAACGTCTCGGGTTTGGACTCATTCGCTTGGCCGAATGTTGGCGTACAATCAAAGCGTAGGCGTCTGTGGGCGCACTGCGTCCTAGCCGTTTGTGTTGTCGTCTGGGTGTGCTTCAACTTCTATCGGGCGCTACGAAAGTTCGTGCGGCTGCGGCAAACCATTCTGACTATGCCTGAGCACCGAATCCGAGCTTCTGCGACAACCATCTTGGTTCAGACCATCCCACGAAAGTGGCTCACGGTTGCGGCGCTGGACGCACTATATGATGTTTTCCCTGGTGGCATCAAGGATATATGGATCAACCGAGACTACGACGAGCTGATGGAGAAGGTTAACAAGAGGACCAAGATTGCACGTACCCTCGAGGGTGCCGAGACGAACCTGATCATTGAATGTACCAAGAAGCATAAAGAGATGGAGGAGAAGAAGGCCAAGCAGGAGGGTCGCAAGAAGTCAAGGAAAGAGCGGAAACAAGAAGAGAAGGATCAGAACGATATCATCGCACAGGAGACTGTCGAAGAGGGTGTCAGTGTCAACAACCCACATCAGATCGAACAGACCCTGCAGCAGGTGCTTGCGGAAGATGCTTCGTCGTCCTCTTCCTCATCTTCCTCGTCGCGCTCCTCGTCACCCAATCGAAAGGGCACGTTCCCTATTCCGATCGTCGGCCAAGGCATACAAGTGGTCGGAGACGGCATTCGGGACGTCGGCAGATTGGGCAACAAAGTGTTCAAGGGGGCGTTTAAGCATGGGCGGAGCGACAGCAAGAAGCAGGCCGCCTTGGATGGGACCCAGGAGCGACCTCTATCATCGCCCGCTACCGCCGACTTTGAGCAACGTGGCAATAGTACTGACACGTACACTCCTCTCAACCGGACAGAAAAGGAAAAGGATGATGCTGCTCATTCAGAACCAGTATCTCCTGTCTCCACGGAAAAGAAGCCCCCCAAAACCGCGGATTCAACACTTGGGCCTTTGAAGGCATTTACGAAATCACCTTTCAATCCGGTGCGGCGGTTGAGCGACTTCGCCAGCCCACAGCCGTTCCGCATTGAAGGCGAGGAATTCCCTCTGGAGACCAAGACTGACGATAAGATCAAATATGACTACGCAGGCGTCTATGACCCGGACTTTGTCGAAGATGACGAGAGTGCGCTCTGGCGCAAGTACATCAAGCCAAAGGATCGCGAGACGATGCGTGTCCCGCTCTTCGACAAGTCTTGGTGGCCCTCGATCCCTCTAATTGGGAAGAAAGTCGACACGATCTACTATTGCCGCAAGGAGCTGGCTCGCCTCAACCATGAAATTGCGCTGGATCAAGCCGACCCCGAACGCTATCCGTTGATGAACTCTGCCTTCATTCAATTCAACCACCAAGTCGCTGCACATATGGCATGCCAATCTCTCAGCCATCACATTCCCCGGCAAATGTCCCCGCGTACTGTCGAGGTCAACCCAAATGAGGTCCTTTGGGATAACTTGACTATGCCCTGGTGGATGCGCTATGTGCGAATGATTGTTGTCATTATACTCATCGTAGTGCTCATCATCTTCTGGGGTATTCCCGTCTCATTCACAGGAGCTCTTTCGCAGATTAAGACGCTCGCGGACGATGTCCACTGGCTGGCTTGGCTTGGCAGGCTTCCGGAGTGGCTCATCAGTTTTATCCAGGGTGTGTTGCCTCCTCTGTTCCTGGCTATTCTCTTTGCGCTACTCCCTATTCTCCTGCGATTCCTCGCTGAAGTTACTGGAACAACGACTACCGGTGAACGAGAGCTGCTTGTGCAGAATTTCTACTTCGCCTTCGTCTTCATCCAGTTGTTTTTGGTCGTGTCAATTGCCACTGGAATTACTGGAACACTTGAAGGCCTTCTTAATAACCCTGTCAGCGTTCCTCAGACGCTTGCGGAGAACTTGCCGAAAGCAGCTAATTACTTCTTTTCGTATATGATTCTGCAGGCCTTCAGTATCAGCTCTGGTACACTGCTGCAGATCGCCGCTGTTCTGATCTTACTCATCAGTCGCTTCCTCGACACCACTCCGCGGCAGAAGGTGTCACGAGTGCTGAGCAGACCAGGCATCAATTGGGGAAACATGATTCCGGTCTACACCAACTTCGGAGCCATTGGACTCATCTATTCGGTTGTTGCACCACTCCTGATGGTGATCCTCCTGATCACTTTCAGTCTCTTTTGGTTCACCTACCGATACCAGATGATCTACGTATCCTACGCCAAAGCCGAAACAAACGGACTCATCTTCCCTAAGGCAATCAACCAGCTTTTTACCGGCCTATACTTCCTCGAGCTCTGCTTGATCGGGCTGTTCTTTCTGCAGAGGCTTCCTAGCGGTGGTCTGTCTTGTTTCCCGCAAGCTATCATCATGATCATCACACTCGCCTTTACGGTGATCTTCCAATTTCTTCTCAATCGGGCCTTTGGACCTTTGTTCAAGTACTTGCCCATAACGTTCGAGGATGAAGCTGTGGAGAGAGACGCAGAGTTCCAGCGCGCACAAGCTTCGCGCTGGCATCCAAAGGATGATGAAGAGCATCGGTCGCTGAATAGCGAAGCCGAATCGCGTGAGCGGGCTGAACAGCGCGAGTCACAGCTACTGGAAGAGGACCGTCGCAAGTCGCAAGCACACAACGCCGGCTCTTACGAGTTGAAGCAATTCGATAGTGCACAAAAGAAGTCCCATCGTCTCTCTGAGAGCCAAGAACGTAACAAGAAGGGAAATTGGGCGGACCGCTCCCGCGAACGATCGCGCTCGCACTCGCACGCAAAGCACAAGCCCAAGCACGCCAACCCGCTCGACGCGGTCACGCACGTCCTACAAAAGGGCATCGACGACGCGGCTCGGCCAATTAGAGATATCGAAGCCCAGGTCCTCCCGTCGACAAACCTCTTCGACGAAATCGACGACCAGCTCGAAGACATCGAGCCCGAAGCGCGCCAGAAATTGATTAAACGTAGTTTCCAGCACCCGGCGACGCGCGCCATTCAACCGGCCATCTGGATTCCGCACGACGAGCTGGGCATCGCTAAGGACGAGATCCAGCGTACGGCTGCTTTTAGCCAGAAGATTTGGATTACGAGTGTTAATGCGAGGTTGGACGCTAGTGGAAGGGTTATGTACAGGGGGTTGCCGCCGGATCGGGATCCCTTTGAGAATATCGAGGTTTAGGCACGAGGGAGGGATGTGTATGATACTGGGTGTGCATTGGGGATTTCACTCACGCCATCGACTTGCATTGGAGTGGATTTTCTTTATTTCAGACTTTGCTGCATAGCGTTGCGCGGTTTGCATGGTGTACATGAGTCTTCTTTGTTGAAGAGACGTTGGATGGTGGACGATACCCAATCCCTTTGTTTCTGTTCATTGCGTGGAGAGGCGTAGATGGTGTGCGAAGCTGGGAGTGGGATAGGACAGAAGTGCAGTACGTGTGCAAGAGAGAATTATTCATATCACAGACATTGTGTGGCTCCTGGGTATGTCTCCGTGATAGTCTGCTGCCACTTACTGCATCCGCTCACAAGTGAGATGCGAGAGGCGAAGCTGGTTCTGGTTATGTATTCAGTACACATCTCATAACCTATACGCCAACCACCTTCCACCCGAGCCCTTTCTACACTAATCACTAACAGTGGCAATTCCACCAAAAGACCACCTCATCCTCTGGCGGGCCAGCGTTCCTCCGACTCACCGGTATTCGTTCAGGCACCCGAGGCAGGGGAAAGCGAGCACCTACGACATCCGACCCTTCCACGCTCGGCACAGGAAACATGCCTGCCTATCAAAATGCCATCGCCCACCTTGAGCTACCGCAATATACCTGGCTCACCGATGTTAATCTAGGCTCCTGGGGCCAAACCCAACTGCGGTATGTCCTTCCCGAGCAATGAGCGCCCTCTCCAGAGCCGCATGACGAACTCCTGCGCTGCAGATCATCTTGGCAGCCACATGTGGCTGGAGCAGGCTATACACGAATACCAGTGAATAAGGAGGGGCGAAAGGCTGAGATAGATGCATTCGAAGGTATTGGTTATGGTAGGTTGTACCTGCTTACGGGCTGACGTCGCCTTTGTTGTTACACAGGCTGTGCACTGCGACCTACTGACTCCAGTCTCTACCTTGTGTAGAAGGCAACAACTGGCGTCTCTATATCAATCTCGCCTTCCGTCAACATACCGTACACTATTTTATCGGCCCATGATGTCGCCCAAATCCTTCGCGAACCACTTGGTGACAGATGAGCTCTCGTACAATGTCTCAAGAAAATACCCGTTTGGGCACACTTTCAAATGGTGGGTGCTTGGGGTGTTTGCCTTTCTCATGGGTGTCTTTACTGTCTTCAATCTTGCTATCAACGGATACGACAAAAACGTAACGTACCGGACAGATCCAGGCGCAACGGAGCGTAAACTGCATTGGTACAATAGTCCCATATTCATATGGGGCTCGAATAGTCTCACTCCGACCTGTCAGAGCATACAGATGCCCGTCGGCTACCGCTTTATCACTACGAATCTTGGGCTTCAATGGACCATAGCTAAGATCTGGAAGCTAGACCCGAAACTAGAGACAGATGCCCAGCAAAGACCTTCGATATCGTACCATGATCAACTATTGGGGAATTGCGATGTCCACCGTATCACTATAAACCTTGGGAAATCCGACACCTCCACACCTCAGCGCAACCAAACAGGCTTTCACCGATATAGCTGGAAGGAAAGTGATGTGTTTGCTCTCGCTCGATGCAACGTCGTTACTGATGACGGGCCATTTGCCTTGGATCTATTGGCTACTTATACTCCCGCCATCGTTGACCATTCAATCATTACGAGTGGCGACGAACTCAAACACCACCCCTCCTTCTGGTTCGGCGCTCGACTACTCCATGCCTACTTTGCCGGCATCCAACATACCATGACGGGCTGGCTTCCGGACGATAACGAAAGAACTCGCATATATACTTGGGCGCGAATCGAGTTCGAAACCCGTGCAAATGCGAGCAGCAAATCGATCAATGATCCTCAGCTCTACAAACTAAGCTACATGTTCCTCTTGTCAGATGGGGGCCTAGTCGACCGATATGGAGGCAAACCACCCTACAACGACACAAAACATGAGTTGTCGCGCCCGTTGACTGAGGCCTTCATGTGGAATAAGATTTTTCGATCCGTAATCCTGGCCGACCTTGGGAACAGCGAAGCAGAGAATCTTTTAACAGATGAAGCGTTACTGCGGTACGTTCTCGATCCCCACGATGACTTCAACAGAGTGTCTGGCGGACCGTTACAGCCCAACAGAGATAAAGGGCGATGGATGTTCAGCGGGTTCCCAGATCCAAAGCACTACTGGGATGGCTCTAAAGCCATTTTTCTGAATGAGTCATTCGATATATTCATGAATCAGGCGAACAAGCCCTTGCAGACGAAGCCCGCCCGCATATTCGCAGAATACATCTGCACTGTCCCGGGACAGAGGAATCCACTGGCCATGGTCATGTTCACTCTCGTTGCCAACCTCGCACTATTCCACTCTGCGTGGGCTCTCTTCAAGTATGTGGTCGATAGAAGGGTTTCTTGGATCGACCAGCAGAGCAATTGGTGCGAAGGGTGCGTCGATATGCGGACGGCGATGCAAGCGGGCTTGATGCCAGTGGTGAGCGAGACAACGACAGGTGGTGGAACTCGCCAGAGTATTGAGATGGTCGAAGCATCTGGAAGAATTAGCGGGGGTGAAAGCTTGAGAAGCTCGAGGGGGGGTAGCCTATCTGAAGCTGAAGACGACGGCGCAATGATAGCTTCAATTGACCTGGGAGGCTTGTTGCGTTCGGAGACGAGTAGTACCCAGAGGCTGATTCCGGAGTGATGATCAGAAGAGATAGACCGAGTTAGTTTTTAACTGCGATGAGTAATGTTTGGGGAATTTCTCTTCACTACCCGGTACCGCACATTTATTTCGCGGAGACTGGGCCTCGGTAGCGTAGAAGACGTCAGGCAGCTTGACGACAATTCCAGGACGGAGATGTTGAGGCAGACAATTAATAGGTCCACATGCTCATCGGAGAAAAGCCCTCTTCTCGACCAAGCATAAGTACCTGTCTGTCCGTGTAACAGGGCGCGAGAGGACTGCAATTGCCTGCCTCCAATGCGACGATGAATGAAAGATACAAAAGCGTTACTGAAAGCTTCGACAAAGAACATAACAAGATAGCCAAGGTGCGTTAAGATTAATGTCAATATAGCTGGGCCTGACGCGCTGCGACCCGGTGTAACGAGGTTGGCGTGTCGCTACTACGAACATCGAATGATCTAGACTCAAGAAAATACCGGACAGTTGTACCGTTGTAAGATTAGGTTCATTGTCGTAGTGAAAGACCGGATGGATGCTGCGGTGTTGTCACTCAACACCAAGATTCGCAGTGAAACGTTTGGCGTGATCTACATGCTCTGAACTTACCGAATAGGGAAGGTAGAGAGATCTGATAAGATCTGGTATCACGTGAAAGCGTTCCGCGCTAGCCTCACGCCCCGCAAACGCGAACTTTGAAAGCCAGACGTGACCAAGGCAGTCCATACGTGCAACTCCATCGGGGGAATTCTCTTTCTCATGGAAATTCTTTCTTACAATGTCTCTTCAAGGCACTATTTCCGAGCAGAAGCAGCAATTTATTCAGCTAAAGAAGCAGTACCTATCAAGAGGCATTGCACCCTCAGAGAAGCTCAAGCGCATCGCACAGGATGGAGGCATTGAGATGAGCGTGCTGAAGGGAGCATTAGACAAAGGTAATCTGCCGTCTACAAGGCTGGAAGCGGCGCGCACGTCTTCTCCGCGGATGCTAAGATAGCGTATAGTCAACCGTGACCTCAAACAACACTCCCGACGCGTCTACAGCCGCCAAATGGCCGAACACGTTGTCGAGCAGATAGACAATTACTACTGGTCCTCCGGCGCCCGCGACCACGAATCCGAAACCACAGAAAACACGACGGATGTCCTCAATGACAACAATACTTTGTACGAAGGGGACGACCTGACCAACGACAAGTACATTTCCAAACTACCCACGCGATGGGACACGTCCGCCGACCGCTTCCCCTCCTCCGAAGACGATGCCGAAGTCGACCAAGACACATATCTGACTGCGGTAACGCGCTTACAGTCACTGTCTGCACGGCGTCTCACGCTCCAACAGAAACTGAACACGTACCGCACACTGTTGAGCTTGCTGGAACCGTATAGGAAGCCAAAGCAGAACGTGCAGCCTAATCTTGTGTGGAGGGGGAGTCCGCTTGCACCTGAGTTGTCAACGACGAGGACGCTGGCTATTAGGGTTGCAGGCAGAGTGGCCGAGAGGTTTGGTGATGTGCAGGTTCCTAATACGGCGGAGGATGAAGATGAAGATGGGGATGTTGATATGAGGGATGGTGGTGGGCAAGCCAAGGTCCAGAGGGTGCTGGATAGTTGGTGAGAAGACATTGCTTACGAGGAACGATTTTGCATGGACGGCCCCGGGCGTTTCGAATTGGTATACCCATGTGAGCTTTTGATGGGATCACGCGACTCATGATAAAATCCATTGATACCAGGAGACGCGCATTGAGTTTTTTCTCGACTCATGACCCCACGCATGAGCTTGCGTTCACATGCGTGGCGATTCTGAACATGTACCTTCCTACGCTACCCACTGTGCAGATCTGTAGGACACTTTCCGATCGCGGCTTCCGGATGTGTCTGAATTATGAAGCAACGTTCAGGTCTGTTGTCCCTTTCGCTAAGCTGTACAGCCGTCTGACAACAAACACCTCTTCCTTCTCTTTCTTACATGCACGAATTCTTATCAGACTTTTGCTACATATCATCATCCTCGATATACTTTCAGTATGCCTCTTATCGTATCCTTTCGCTTCACCGACGAGGGCCACGTCCGACGCTCGTTTCGACACACCCGCCGCTACAAGAAGCTCGTGCGCCACGAATACGACCCGTCTACAGTCCAAATATGCTATGCGACTATCAATTGTTACGTGGCATTGCTCAGATACTCAGCATGTAGCGTAGATTGGCCCACGGTACGGGAAGGAGATGTAAGTACCAGGTGAAGCTATTCTCGAGCTCACCTCTGTACTAATCCTCCTGAAGGCGAGGATTTCCTTGAAGGAAGCCATTCAACGTCAGGTCCGCAAACGAATCACCAGTATCGAAGACGACGCTATCCACGACAGAAAATTCCGGTGTTACTATATAGCACTACGGAAGGCCGTTGAGAGATGCCAGGACCGTCAAAGGCGCAAAGGCTCAACGACATCGAGGCGCAAGACAAAGGGCAAAGATATTCCTTCATGCATTGCGGTCATGGTGGATTATACAACAGCAAACCTACAAATGGCCTCCGGGAAGGATCGGCTTGGGGCCATCGCCAAAACGATAGCAGCATACCTTCAACTCTAGTTGAGTTCCTGGACGACTATTGAGGCCGAACCCGAAGGCGTTTGGCCGGACTTCGATGAAGACGCCAGCTCGTGTGCTTCCGAGTTGACAGTGAGAAACTTCGACAAGCCCGATGATGGAGAAGAAGTTCAGCGTACCAGCAGGTAAAGCGCCACATTCCTTGCATCTATCGTTGAAATAGATGCTTACGATGGCAAGGTCTGAACCGAATATGGCAGCAGTAATGGCTACTGAACCCACAATCCATACAGCTGCTCGTGCAGGCTCATCGACGACCTCGACCCTACCCAGCAGCCTGGATGGCCACAATCCACCTGTGCGAAACCCGCCTGCAACCAGACCATCATCGCCGATGCTCAATGCCCTCCGGAAGGAATATGATTTTCTAGTTGAAGAAGCAGCAGTGCAAACGCTCAATCGCCATGTTGTCAGAGCTGCGAGAACCCTTCACCCTAATTCCGTGCCCACGCTTACAGGAGCATTGAATCTCGAAACACTGCGCCGATGGCAGAATGGTCCGATAAAAGACGGGTGAGATCACGAAAAACTCTTATGAAAGCAGACCGGCTTATGTCCCGGTAGGAAAGGTAGGCTCGTTCTCGACAAGCCATTGTCCTCGCTCGACGGAGGCGCACCAACCAAGCAAAGCGACATTACGACTGAGGACCGTGCTGTGTCCATTCCAGGTGCCTCTTTTCCCAAAGATGATGAGCACTTTAATGCTTCAACTTCAGCCAATTCAACCTCCATTGCCCGTGCCGTGGCCCGGAGGAACACTGGCTCAACAAGGGAAGAGAACAATTTCCCCAGCAAACCTGACACTCGCGTGATGGCGATGTCGAATATCATATATGACAGAGAAGAACTAGACAACGCTTACCTACCGTCCGAACTTTGGGACCCAGTCTTGAACCGACCGAGAGAAGACGGAATCGTCGCGCATCTGACGCAACATGTGAATCGCGCTCGGCCCGAGTTAGTAGACTCGACGGGAAGCTCAACTGGTGTTGGCGGGCTCTTCGATAAGGATGAGGAGTCGATCGAAGAAGTAAAAACTCTTGAGCCAGGTCACGGAACCTCAGAACATGGCCCTGAACCAGCTGTGTCTACACTCAGGAGGCCATTTAGGTTGTCATCACCGCCGCTGTTCCCCCCATCGCCAACCATTTCCACTCTATCCCGTCTAAATCACATCCCTAGACTGACACCCAGGACGCCAACGGAGCCTTCAGCCTTGAATACCTCTTCGCAAACCCACCAGACTCCGTCTCCAGATGTGCTAACTACACTGTCTACAACCAAAGAGCCTGTTGACTCTCCAATGGAGGCTGATTCATCGCCGCAGCAGCCATTTCATACCGTATTAACCGACAACTCGAGCAAGGCGAGCAATGCCAAGTATCAGCAAAAGTTGATCGGAGCGTTCCAACGAAACTCAAAGAAGCTTACAGGATCTTCGACGGCAGATTCCACGCACGTGAATGTATCAAAGAAACAGGAGCTGGAGGACGAGGCCAATGAGAATTTCTTGGCATGCATGGAAAGAACAGAGGCACGTGTTGAAAGAATAAAGGCGCACTTTGCCGCACAAGAGATGTCAACACTGCAGACTGTGCAATCACCGGCTGGGGCTTCACAAGCCGAGCCGCGAGATGAGACACAGGGATATATTCAATGGGTAGCGGGAAGAATCAGGGCACGGGCAAAGAAAACAGTCGCACGGCACTGCGCCCAACCTACAGCAGCGTCATCACAGATTTCGCAAGTGGCCACAGTTCCTCCGACCTCTAGCCAAACAACCGACAACACCACCAGCGCCACCTCTTCCAACAACGCCACGTCCGATGCAGGACCTGGTCACGGCACCCGCAACGCTCAGCTTAGACGGCAAGTCGTTCTGCTGCCAGAGGAGCTGAAGATGCTCCGAGCCGGATGGAGAGTCTTCTTGCAAGTGTCTGCCAACTCAAAGCGGCAGCGCGGGTCATCTGGTAACTTCGACAACCCGCTTGTGATGTTGGAGGTCATTGAGTCGGGAGGTATCACGGTTGCGGCGCCGCTAGAGGACGAGATTTTACGAGTAAAAGAGGGCGAGAGAGGTTTTGTATCAGGACTACGGCATCCGTGGCGGTGGGCGGCTGGTAGCCGGACGTGATAGAATGAGAATGAGAAGATTGGTATGAGTTCCAGGCAGTGAGTCAGGTCAGGAGTCCACGATGGAACCACGCGCCAGCAGTGGGATTAACGTGTTTTTGGCTTTTTTCTACGCTTTTGCGCAGCACAGGTCCATGTTGTCCAGTATGCGATGCAATCTTTACCCCCCCGAAAGTCAAATGGATATCCCCCAAGAACGCCGGCGCTATGCAATGCAACCCAATCTTTCAGCGCTACTGCCTTTGTTCTTCCTCCTCATCACTACTATCTGCCCTCTCCTCCCATCCAGCTAACCGCCTCAATACCCTGTTCTCCTCTTTCAACTCTTTTATCTCCGTTTGCAATGGCCTCTCACTGTCCGATTGGCCCTTCAATGCCAGCCGCGCATATTCTGCCACGCGTCCCAACCCCGCCTGCCATTCCGCGTGCTCGAGCCTTAACTGCATGCTTGTACTGCGTTCTTGCTCCAACAACCCTTGGTAGTGCTTGTGCAGGGCGAGGATGGCTTCTGTATGGCTGAACGCATACGGGTGCGCGAGTTCTTTTATCCTCTCCAACCCTTTTTCGTATTGCAGTATGATTTCCTGGAGGCCTTCGTTGGCGGTGGACAGCGAGTTGGCGTGGGTCTGGGCGGCGTGGAGTTGTGCTTGCAGGTTTGCTATTTCGGCGGCGTGGGACGCTGCTATCCAGCTGTTAGCACTGCCGTCTTGGAGAAATTGATAAAGACATACCGGTCAACTCCCCATTAACAGTTCCCAACCCCATCCCCTGTACGCCGCCTTCCTCCGCAGCCCGCGCCTGTATAGCTTGCACCCCGTTCACAATGCCCAACGTCTGCGCGCGGTTCTCCTCTAGCACCGCGCTCAGCTGCTGGATTACACTCCACAGATGATTCATGTCCGTCTGTTGGCCACCACTCGGCAGCCCGTTAACCATCGGCATCCCGGGCTGTTGGCCCTGTTGTTGCTGCTGGCCATTCCCGTTCAAGCTCATGCCGTTGGGTTGCGAAGTCGTAGGTGATTGTGAGGGCGAGGGTGCGGCGCGCGGCATATTGGCGCTGGGGTTGGACGAGTCGAGAAAGGCGAAGCTGTTCATGGCTGAGCCGCGGCGCTGCGTTGGTCGCGGGTGTTGTGAATGGTACCAGGCGAGTCAGGTGCGGAGGCTAAGGGAAGGCGGTCGTGGGTTGGCGGTTTGATGGCTTCGAGGGTGATGATTGGTGGGCTAGAGTGCGTATTCGCGCAAAGGGTACAGTGTGGAGAGATGTGGCTCCAATGATACTGTGCTTGGGCTGGCGGCTTGTGGAAGAGACGCGGCTTGGATATTAACAACAGATGCACGATGCGCGTTGTCAGAGCTGCAGGTGCTGCCTTGGGCCGAAGTTGTTCCGGATGAATTGGACGGTTTGGGGTTAGCGGGAATCGGAAATTGTGAAGCTGTGATTGGCTGACACCGCTCAAAGCCAGCATGTATTGTATTTTGGTCCATCCGCTCATTATTTCGTCTATATCTTGGAAGCATGCCTCAGACCTCGCAACCTTCATTTCTGGTCGAGCTCGCAGAATGCCTTGAATGTTACCATGCCCTCTTCGTCGCTCCCGTCCGTTTCACTCTCCAATACGCACTCGGCCGTGGCGCCCACAAAGTAGACATAGCCCTCCTCAATCTTCTCCTTCTTAGGCCCCACACCAATGTAGCCTTTACCCTTAGTGCAGAGGATAATGCTCGGCCCATCGATAGGATCAAACGTGACCTTGGCGCCAGACCTGTTGAGTGCCGTCTTGACAACAGCAAATTCCGGAATCGGTGGGTCGTACAGAATGCTCGATGAGTTCGAACTGTATGCTGGCGCGTTGAGCGTGGCATACGGATAATCCACGGGCGACATCTTCTGCTCACTGATCGGAGCATATGAGTATGTCAGCATCGTAGTGAGCGTCGACACGTCCTTGAACTTTGGTGTGAAGCCAGCGCGGACAACATTGTCGGAAGATGCCATGCACTCGATGATATCCCCGGATAAGTACGCATGGATATCATCGGCCTTGAGGAACATGGCCTCGCCAATCTCGAGCTTGACGTAGTTGAGGAAGAACTGCACGAAGAGACCGATATCAGCGGGGAACTGATCGTTGAGGCGGATGACGAGATCTGCAAGTTCTTTGCCGCCGTTTGATGGACCACCTTCGCCCGCAAAGTTCGCACCCTCGGTCTTCGCCGCTTGGAGTAGCTCCTCAGTTGCCGAGGCAAGGGCGTCCTTATCGGCGTTCATGAGTTTCGTGAAAGCAGCTTGGAGGGCTTTCTTGTTGGCTTGCATATCCTCATCTTTGTCGGAGGTTTCCTTGCCTTTGATGGTCGTTTCGAAGTTCTTGGCCTCCTCCTCGCCAACTAGCTTGCGGAAGGATGGCACATGTCGGAGGAAGTGGGAAATTTCAGCAAGTGGTCTGAAGCCGCAGAGCCCATCGAATGGAGTAATGGCAATGGTCATCTCAGGCTTGTGATTATCATCTGATCTGATGTTCAGCGACTGTCTCTGCATGGGCTGTATAGAGCTGACCTGGGTAGTTCTTGGGGTCTTTTGCATGCAGTTGTTCTGCAAGCTTCTTGTTGGGATGCGCCTGGATACTCAACGCCTTGTTGATGGACAGAACCTTGAATAAGAAAGGGAGTTTGTTCTCGTATCGCTCAGCTATATCCTTGGACATCAGTGCTTGGTTGTCTTGGACAAGCTCTAGCAATGTTCGCTTCGTCTCCAGGTCCTTGGATGGAAGCGAAGGATGGGTGCCCATCCATAACTTTGATGATCAGCTAGCGACAACAAATACAGCGGGATGCATACCTCAGCATATGGTTTCTCATCTTGGATTGAGAAGTCGTCAGAGGGTGTTGCTGCCGCAAATTTGGCTGCGGCTGAGGTACTTCCTGGCTTTCCTGCAATACTTCAACATGAAGCTTTGGAGCAAATCGTGACGGGCTGTGACGTACCCCACTCGTAGCTGTTTACGCCTGCAAAATCGGGTCAATGGATTGAAAAAGTAAAGATCGCGAAGTATCATTTACCGCACTGCAGCCGAATGAGAGGAACTTGCAAGACCATTGTGGATCTTGTATACGGTTTACTTGTGAGGTGTGAAAGCCTCTCGATGCTTGCTCTGGGGCGAGATTTCCCTTGCCCATGGAGGGGTCGAAACAAGCAGCGACTAGGCGTGTCCGCTAAGCTTCATCCGTGATTAGCGCTTTCCCGCTCGCCTACCAGGCACACGTGAGGCTGCCTCTTGTTACCTACATCTGCTCCTCTCCAGCATTCTTACTCCCTCCGCGATCTTTTTATATGCCACGGGGGCTTTTGAGGAAGTGGTAAGGGCAGTGCGCAGTGGTGCCACTGGGGGCTCTTTCTACCAACATGGCCGCCCGCAACAGACCCCGCGCCGGCCAGCTTAAAGATGAGATTGACGAGGAACGCTCACTCTGGAACCAAATCCGAGCAGACGGTCGACGCTTCGACCAACTTATGGTAAGATGGCTATCATTTCCAATCTTTACTATTCGCCTATGTCTTCTTCATCTTCATCTTCATCGGACCCACCATCTTCATCACCAGAGCCTTCGTTTTCCCACACATCAGTACCATGTGAGGCATCATCTTCTCCCCCACCGGAGCCTTCGTCTCTAGCAGAAACCTCCCCGGGCGAGCTGTTTCGGGGCGAATCACTCAGGCGTCCACGTTTAACGCTCAAGCTACGATGTCTACAAGACCCACCGGAGGACCTATACTGCCTACTGCCGAGAGAGTGCAATACGGAGTTCACGGCGAGGAGCTCGTGCCTCTTTCTTGCCATGTCGGATCTATGGTACACAATTTGGCAGCAAACCCTATCTTCATGGACAGGTCACAACGACTTGATTGGGGAGATGTTCGACCGGCTCGTAAGTATCTTGCCATGCCTGGGCCCCGGAACACAGCCCGAATATCCCTGGACCAAAGGCCTAGAAGAAACTTCCTGGATCTCACTCAGATCACTCCGGTCTATGGAGAAGGAACCCTAGAGGCAACGGGCTCTGGCTACACTCACGTCTCAAGTCCCGACTGCCGTTCTACGCAGTTCCGCCGACTCCACCCGAAACGGAAAAGCACGCTTCAACACTCGCTTCACTCATCTTCAAAGCCAACATTAAGCCTTTCGCTCATTATAATTAATGATCTTGACGAAGACTCCCTAACAGTGAGCAGGCCCGGTCCGATGAGTTGCAAAAGAGGATCCTCGATCTCGAAGCGGACCAAGGCGCCCGGATAGGTATGCACGAGTTCCCAACTACCCAGGCTCTCACTAACACTGATCAGCCCGCGGGGACCCACCTTCATCCCGGATCGATGCCGAGCTCGACCAAAACCTCCGCGAGAACATCAAGCTCAGCGAAGAAATGCTCACCCTCATCAAGTCTGAGCGGGGCAACGACATCTGCGAACAGCTCAGCATCCTCTCAGCCCTTCGCTCCGCCGACACCGACAGCTCCGCCTCGCGCGCTACCACTGTTGGCAAATCGCAACGTGACCGCCAGAACAAGCGCAAGCTGACCGACGCTCTCGACGACCGTGACAGCATTGCCGCCGACAGCCCTGTTGCGCCCAGTCCCAAGATCCCCAGCAAGGAACGGCTGATGCAGAAGAGCAGCAGCAGCAGGGCGGGCTCTGTGCCTGCGGGTAGGGAGAGCAGCGTCAAGATCGAGGATGACGATCATATCAAGGGTAAGAAGAAACGTTCTTCTACTCCTCTTCAGAGGCCGCCGAAGTCGCATGCTGGGCGGAAGTCGGTGCCCTAGGAGGCCTCTCATGTTTCTTTGATGGGTTAAGGAGTATGGTTCTTCGTGCATGAGATACCCATGGGTGGACATTCGTCTCTTCGGAGCTCTTTCGGTGCTGGGAGTATTTTCGGTGGATGTTACAACGAGTAACTCGGCTACTTTCATCTTCTAGTCCGAGCATGCGCTATAGTGAATAGCTTTGCTCTTCTCTATATGTTGTCTTCGATGCGCATTCCTCTTGTCTCTTATGTGCCGATGTACATCTCCACTGCCAGTAGGCATGACCGGTCGTCTCCTTATTTGGTTCAACATGCTCCGTGAACCCATTCAGCACCCGGCTACACTATTTCCTAGATATTCTCTATGAACTTGACTGACGCAACCCCAGAAGCCCGCCCCCGCCTCCTCCCCCACACCGAAGTCCTCTACCGCAACAATGCCAAGCACCGCAGCTCTGCTTCTTCCGCGCACCAACAGCCCACAGAAGGCGAAGGCATCCTCTGCCGCGTGACCTCGGTCATCGGCGAAGGCAAACAGCGCCGCTACGAAATCATAGACGCCGACCCTGATCCACCCACACCCAACATCCCCTACCGCGCCTCAGTGAACCACCTCGTCGCCATCCCGCCCGCTGCGGCCAACACCACCCTCCCGGAACTAGCCGCAGGAAGGCATGTATTAGCGCTGTACCCGGGCACGACGACGTTTTACAAGGCGGAGGTGGTGAAGGGGTGGAGTGCGAAAGATGGTGGGAAGGAAGGAGGGGAGGGAGAGAAGGGGGTTGCGCGGATCAAGAAGGAAGGCGAAGAGAAGGGGCTTACGGCGGGGAGTGGGGGGAATATGGTGAGGTTGCGGTTTGAGGGGGAGGATGAGGCGGATCGGGAGATGAGTGTTGAGAGGAGGTATGTTTTGCCTGACAAGCAGTGATGGACTGAATGAGTGGATTAGATAGGTAAGAGGGCGCTGTGTTGTTTTGAGGATTTGATGTGGGCTTGAATTCTGCGCTTATTTATATATGATTTGGATATCTTTGGATAAGGACGAGGGAAGGGGGCTCTGGAGCCGTGATAGTGTTAGCTTGGATACTTGAAGAGGTATTCGGCGCCTGTGTTGTATAGAATGAAAGCCTGCACCTGGATACCACTCCCCCTCTATGTGATGACGACAAATGTCATAGAGTAGATCATGAAGCTGGGGCATTGGATACATGCATATCATTGAATACCATCTATACTATGCGCACACTATGTAAACAAGACACTAAGGTCCGACAGTCTCAGCAGCAAACCAAGTCATTCCCCCAGCGCCAGCTACCCTACCCTAACCGAGTCATGCGTACTGTGTCAGAAGACGGAAAGGAGCCCCTAAGCCCACCTAAATAACCTAGCAAGGGCCCAACCTATCCCGAGGGGTATCGCCGGACGGAAAGACGAGGACAACGAACGTAAATCTTTCGAAGACAAGGCGACTGGTAGTAGGCCGCCGAAGAGGATCATTAAAGATGGTATAGCGAGGGAGTCGAGGAAAAGGGTATATGCAGAAGGAAGAAAGAAGGCTGATGGGTGCCGTATGCAGTCGTACAGTGGGGGCGTAGAGAGCAGATCGGAAAGCGGTCACTTATTTCGGGGGTAGCTTGACGTTGTTAGAGAGCCATGCCTACAAGACTGTCAGTATAATTTGTCCTTTTGGCAATGTACAAGGGTTGTAGAAGATCGAACGTACCAGACCCTCGAAGATGCCCTCTCCTGTTGTCGCGCAGCTGGGCTCGACTTTCCACACGTGGTCCTTTGCGATCTTCTCGAGCTGCAGCTTGTCCGAGACTTCCTTTGGTCGCATGGCTCCTTGCAGATCCTGCTTGTTCGCAAACACCAACAGCAGCGCATCCTTCATTTCTCGGTCCTGGATGATGCGCGCGAGTTCGGTTCGTGCCTCATCGATGCGGTCGCGGTCGTTGGAGTCGATGACGAAGATGAGGCCTTGGGTTCCTGTATCATACCAGTCAGCATGTAATCTACCCTTTCAAAGCTGCTGAAGGATAAAAAGCCCGGCAAAGGTTGGGGAGGCTATCGCGAGGCCCGAGGCACTCGCACTCCCTACCCGGAGCAGATTCGCGCCCCAACATACCAGAGAAGTAGTGTCTCCACAGCGGGCGAATCTTGTCCTGGCCCCCGACATCCCAGACGTTGAACTTTGTGTTCTTGTACGTGACGGTCTCGACGTTGAAGCCGACGGTGGGAATCGTGGTTACGTCTTGATCGAGCTTGAGCTTGTACAGGATCGCTGTTTCCCTGTCAGCACCATGTCTCTCATATGCATCACAGGACAAGAAAGACAAGGGGGAAAGTATGGGCAGACAAAGGGAGAAGAATTGGTGACGTACTCGTCTTCCCGGCAGCATCCAGGCCCAGCATCAACAAGCGCATTTCCTTTGATCCGAAGATCTTGTTCATCATCTTGGATATCGACGCACCCATTGTGCAAATGTGTCGTGTACCCCGCTAGGACTCGGTATCGCCCTCGATTCTCCGCTCTGGAATATGCTGTGCGGAAAGGAGGCTAGGCAGTCGTGTGTTGATACTCCTGTTGACGAGGCTAGCTATTCGGCAGGCGTCGCTGTGGGAATTGTGGCTCTCGAGGTCGATCTTTCGGACGGCGGAATATCACTGTAGAGGGTATGCACTCGAATATTCGTCTGCGGCGTGGGGTGTGGGTGATATGAAGGAAGCGCAGCTCTCACAATAACGAGGGAGATGAAACAAGCCGGGGGGCGCGTCGCAGCAACACAGACGCGGCCCGAGCTCCTCCAAATCTCCCCCTCCATAAAACCTAGCTCTGCTCTTCTCCCTTCCGCAAACGTTGCGGAAAAAGGGGCATCATCCAATTTCAAGAGCGATTGAATCAAAGTCTATGGCTCCGTGGCCACCTGCATGCGCGTCGTGCGGTAGTGTACGACGGGTTCGCCGCGCACGATGCAGTTTTCAATTTATGAGATGCAGGTACGCGCCGCTACTCCTGAAGCTGGCAGCGTGGTGCAGAGGGGGTACAGCGACAATGTGTTCCGAACGGGTCCAGCGTCTTGCTGCGGGTGTCGAAACGTGTTTCAGATACATGATGGCAATGGATACGATCCTCAGGTTGAAACCCACATATTCCATATCGATGATGGTGACCGCTATCAGCAGCCCAGTCTACGTTCACGGAAGCCATGGAGACACAACAAAGCTACCATGCCGCCACGAACCGTCCAATCGAACATGCTCTTCGCTCTTCTATCCTCAACTACTACCCTCTCTATCCGCGGACGCGGAGCGTCCGAATCGCACAGGGGGCGTCCTTTATCACAATAACCCAAGTCATCACACTCAGAACCCATCGCTGATCCCCTTCTGCTTTTCAACCTGCAATCTCTCTAGAGTGGCGTCCCACCACCACTTGTGACTCTCCTCCTTGTGTTCCCCTGGCTTCTCGTCCCACGGTTTGGGACTCAGGATATAGTGTATGTTCTTCACCCGGTCATCCCTCCAAATCTTGTCATGCACGCCATCCCACCGGAGCGTCTTGAGCGCGTTGTAAATGTATGGCAGTGTGACCCAGCGCCCGCTGAAAGTATCACTGAGAAGCGATTGGTCGGCAAAGTCATAGCTTGCGGATGACTCTTTGGTGAGCTGGTCGAGGATCTGCTGGTATACGTCGTCGGAGGGGTTCACGACTTGCAGCCCACCGTTGGGCATGCCGATGCCCGCGGTTGGTGGGGCGCCTTGGGTTTGCGCTTCGTCGGGTCGGTCGTGTTGGGATGTGAAGGCGCAATTCTCTGGTGCCCTGGGAACCATCAGTGAGTAGACTCACAGCGTCAGCTATCGCTCTCGGTGGGGCATACCAGTCCTTGGGATAGTGTGCCTTCTTCAATGGATTGCAGGCGCAAGCATGGCTGGCCGCGAACACCTTTTGCCCTTTTCCGCCTGCGCTAGGCGGATCGAGCTCCAACTCCATTAACTCATCCATGTTCTGCAACACTAGCATATCCGAGTCTAGCTGTACGACGCGATCATACTCGGTCAACGAGAAGGGCGTCAGCTTGCTCCAGCAGTCGTAGAAGCGGGGGTCGTTGGTGAAGTCCTTGTGAAGCGTTGGGAGGAGGTATTTGACATGCTTCTTCGGGATACCGCGAGCTTCGAGTGCTGCGTGTCCCTCGGGTGGGAAGGTATCGGTGAAGAGAGCGACGAGCGGGTACATGGATCCGTGCTTTTTCAAGCTGTAGTCGAGGGTGAGGAGTCCGGTGAGGTAGGCGGTATTCGTGATCAAGGTCGTCCAGACTACACATCGTCAGTGTCTACTCGAATACATCTCGTCTGCATCCCACCTTTCTTGGACCCGCCCACAGTGGCTCCATCGGATACAGATGTCGCGTCGGTCATGGCTCGACTGTCAGCCTGGCGAGGCACAACAAGGAGGACTGGGAGATATGAAAAGGAAGCTTTGGCAAGAGTCCCCGCAATCTAAAGCGTGTGCATCCATGGCGACGTGTATAATCTCGAAGAATGGTTGGAGGGGCAGCACGTCAACCAAGGCCGGCCTAGTCGGACCCTGACAGCCCGACGCCAGCCGATCTCGGAACCCAGTCGAGCTCGTCATCACAGGCTCGCGGAGCTTTGCGCGACTCCGATAGCCCTAGCTTCGATTCCATCAACTTGCGTGTCAGCAATGGGATGAACATTTCCCACCCTTATCCTTTTCCACGTCCTACGCCTCCGTTTGGCCAGATGAAGGCGGCATTGAGAAGAAGTCGAGATCGCCAATGTCTGCCTCCGCCGTGAAGACGACGGTCCCACCGGCCCTTATCGATTCGCCCGAGAAGAGGAAACCTGAAAAATCGCCCAAGAATTATCGTGGCTTTGTCGCGGGCGTGTTTTCGGGTATTGCGAAGCTTTCAGGTGCGCACCTCTCCTATGCCCTGCCTAAATCAAAGGCTTACAGATTTGCAGTGGGACACCCCTTCGATACCATCAAAGTCCGCCTGCAAACGACCGATCATTCGCACTTCAAGGGTCCGTGGGACTGCCTGCGACAGACATTGCGAAATGAGGGCGTCAGAGGAGTGTACAAGGGCGCTACGCCGCCGCTGGTCGGGTGGATGTTCATGGACTCCATGTAGGCGGATCACGCAGAGGCTGGGGATAGCATGCTGATGAAAGCGCAGAATGTTGGGCTCTTTGAGCGTCTATCGACGCGTCCTGAACGACAACTTTTTCAATCCTAGACGGTTCGGCGAAGAGCAAAAGAAGCTACCGGTCCTCGGACACGCGTTGGCAGGTACTATGGCCGGGTGGACGGTATCTTTCATTGCTGGGCCAGTGGAGCACATCAAAGCGCGGCTACAGGTCCAATACCAAGCGGACAAGAGCAGGCGACTGTACAGTGGACCGATTGACTGTCTACAGAAGACGGTACGTTCATTCTCCCAAATATCAAGGCACGTGTCTGACGCAGAATCTGCAGTTTAAAAATCATGGCGTCCGCGGCGTATACCACGGCCTCTCAGCGACCCTCCTCTTCCGCACCTTCTTCTGCTTCTGGTGGGGCACCTACGACCTCTTCACCCAGGGCTTTCAGAGATACACCAACCTCTCCGCGCCGGCGATAAACTTCTGGGCTGGAGGGCTCTCGGCACAGATCTTCTGGATTACCTCGTATCCGAGCGATGTTGTCAAGCAGAGGATCATGACGGACCCGCTGGGGCCTGAGCGCAAATTTCCGAGATGGAGGGATGCCGCAAGGGCGGTGTACGTCGAGAGGGGGTGGAGGGGATATTGGAGGGGATTCGTGCCGTGTATACTGAGGGCGTTCCCGGCGAACGCGATGGCTCTGGTGGCTTTTGAAGGGGTCATGAGAGCATTGCCTGAGTAGGTGTGTGTCATGGAAGCATGAGGCTAATGAGATGTAGGAAATTAGATAAGAAGAGCATGAGACCGTTGTGTCTAGGAACTATTAGTCCTCGCAACCTAGAATATGACGCTCTAAAAAGCCCATTGACCTCTGCAAAAACCATCCAACTGTAGGATTGATTTCACTCGTTTCCACGGCCTTTGGCTTGCAATGTCCTTCGGCACGAGCTCGCGGTTAACATTTCCCCCGTATATCGCGCCGAGCTCTAACAGTCAGAATCGTCGTACCGGCCCAAGCTTGTTAGCTTATTCCAGAGTCACTATTTCCTCCCGAACATTACACCAAAACAACTTGCTATAAACATCGAAAGCTTTTCGCACTGCCTTTAGCCTCAAACTGCGTTTACTCATTGTCAATCGAGTTCAACGATTCCTACCCTCTTGACCAAACTACCTTCACAAAGCAACGTCGACGCAGCTTCCTGCCATGCTTGTACCTGGCATCGTTGTCACCAGCGTCAAGATTTTGCTGTTTGAGACTGAGTGTTGAGCAAGCTGGACGAGATGTTGTTTCCGAACTCAAGGAGCAGGCCTGACAAAACATTGGGGTGGCTTTGCCACGACAAGCCTGCGCAACCGAAGATTGTAACTACGAGAGAGGATATATAAGGGTGAGTCTATAAGCGGGCAGTGTGCTTCCACAGACCGTCGGAGACCGACCCCGTGAACTACCCTAGAGAGAACAGAACCCTGTGACTGGAGTATCGAGGTACAGTTGCAATCACAACTTTCGTGGGTGCTAGCAACGGATTGAACGCCCCTCTCTCTGTGGAACCTGAGGCATCTGTCGGTGTAGATGGAGCCACCCAGGAGAAGCGTCATACCATTTCTACAGTCCGTGCCATCAACCTCATCATTCGAAAGGCATCCCAAGCTTCGGGGCAGGATTTGTTCCAGATTGGGCGCAACACACCTTATCTCAAAGGACGATTACAAGCTCGCAGGCGGCTTTGTGGCACACAAAGGATTTTCTTCGACCGTCAAAGTCGGCATGGGCAGTCCACTCCTCAACATCTATCTGGCTACGACTGCCTTTCTTCCTCCAATCTACGTCAGCGAGTTCCTACATACAATGGGAGAACAGAGAAGGAGTGCTTTGTTGCGCGCTCTAGTCAAGGTCAAATACTCCGGTGCGATTAAGACAATCAAAAGCTTCGGTAACAGGACGCCTCCTGAACAGACCTTTGATTATAACGGCCGTCCTACTACTGTCTTCAACTATCTTCGCAATATCAAGAAAGTGAAGGCATCCCTGTTGGAGAGCATGGCGACCAGTACACAGGATTGTGTCAATCACGGTGGACAGAGTGGTAACGAGTGGTTTCCGGCGCATACACTGAAGATTGCCAAACCCCAAGTAGCAAGAAAGCTGCCACCAGAAGCCACGGATGCCATGATAAGGATTGCCCGAGAGGAGCCCCGCTCAAATTTGGAACGCATCATCACCAGGGCCATTCAGTACTCGGCGTGAGAAGCCAAGGGAGGGACGGGCCTAGCTTGAAGGAAGCCGGTGTCAGAATCGACACAGCAGTCCTGGAGATACCTGCTCGTCAGGTTGAAGTACCAGTCATCGAGTACCGTAGCAGGAAGATAAATCCGGCGCCACAGTGGAATCTCGCATACATGACATTCCTGACCACCTCAAGGGCATTCACCGGACGACTGTTGATCTTCTATACTGGACATCCGAACAAGCCCAATCCTGATGAACTCGGCACCAGACTCCTTCAGATAATTAAACACTGAGGCATCAGGTTCGGAGATCGTCCCGATAATAGCATCGTCAATACACGTATGGCGGATGTTGGAAATGACGCATTTGGAAATGATATCGACTTCAGTCAATCATTGTACTCCAAGATACAGTCAACAAGCCCCACGAGGGACGACCTCCTTGTATGGATCAACCGCAACAAGTCCATGTCCTATTCGAAACTCTTCGATCATTTCAAACGAACTGCGGAGCAAAAATTCGGCTGTCAGAATATTTGCTTATGTCAGACTGCAGTGAGGACGGCCTGGCAAAATGATCGCTAAGAGCAACCTCTCCAATGTCGCCATGAAGGTCAACACCAGGCTGGGCAATATCAATCATACTTTGGACGCCGATACGAGATTCCGACCTGGACTCTACGATTTGACTGGGAACAGGATCGACACGATGATTTGGCGCTGATGTTACGCACACCCAGAAGGACAGCGAAGCAGGTTTGTACTCCCTCGCAGCCGTTGTCGGCAGCATAGACGAACATTTCGGGAAATTCACCGGCTCTGTACGGTACCAAGAAAAAGGCAAGGAGGTAAGTTTCCCCATTGTCTTGGGAAGTTGCTCCAAGGCTAACTGTATCTTAGATTATAGAAGACTTTGCGGACATGGTACGCGAGCGACTGCACGCTTTTCATAACAAGCAGAGTAAAGCGCCTGCCAAAGTTCTCTACTACCCTGATGGTGTCGACAGCGGGCATACTACAAAGCACGAAAAGGTGAGGTTTCGCAGATAGCAGAAGGGTTTCAAAGATGTTGGGCGGACAAAGGTCAGGCTGCAAATTACCAGGCGCCGCAAATCACCGCAGTCATTGTCACCAAACGCCATCGTACGCGTTTCTATTCCAAAGACCTGACCGACAACTGTGTGCATGGTACCTCTGTAGATTCCGGCGTCACGCATCCAAATTACTTGGATTTCTTCCTGCAGTCGCACAAACCTGTCGCCGGGACCACCAAGCCGATGTGCTACTTCGTCCTTCAAAATGGTATGAACTTTCCAGTAAAAGACCCGCAGGACTTCACCAGCTGGCTCTGCTACACCTACGTGCGCACGGACTCAACAACTCTGGGAGTAGAGGTTCCATGACAACGATAACAACACGCATGTGCCGTGGCAAACGAATCTCAATGATACGATGTATTGGATGTGAGGAACGATGTGAGGGAGCGGCCCATGGGAGCAGTACGATTGGGTAAGAGTTGAGGTGTTTTCGGGTGAACGGCGTGTTAGGGCTCAATAGGGCAATGTTTCATTCCTTATCAATTCCTTTGCTCATCCGCCATCGTTAGTGGGAGTTCTCCAACATGATTTACTTCGCGTTTGTCGAACAGGACTAGGAGTTGTAGATTGTTTTTCTTCCTTTCCTTCTTTTTGCGCTTCCTACCGTGTCGCATTCCTTGTTAGACAGCAACTCAAAGCCCTTACCGCTCATGTCCTCGACTATAGCGTTGCCGATACCTCCATGACGGCCGAATTGCTGCTCTGCCTATGACGGCATTCGTAGCTTTCGTTCCCTTCTCTTCATGAACATTCTTCTCGTCCTTCATCTCAACACCGCTTTAAGTTACTCTTACAGTATTCATTCCTACATAACATCAACGTCTTGGTTCAGACGCCCTGCTTGACTAGAAATCCCGAGGCCAGCCTAATTCGCATATTTTCTACTTTCGTCTGCTAAAGCTCATCTCGAACGCTTTTGTCCTTGACGGGTGCGGAGCCCGTCTCACATGTTGCGTAGCATCCATATTAAGTCGCATTTAATATATATGATCCTGCGCCTCAATGCGATCTCGCGCTACATGTCATATATAATTACGCAGCACACCCCTCCATACATCACCCCAATAATCCCGGCTCGTAACATCAATATGAAATAGTACCGAATACGGGCACTGAGTTGCGAGGGATGTACTTGATCTACATGCAAGATGATAGCAGTATGAACCAATGGGTTATAGGATTATAGTATGAGCATACATCGACAGCACAACAAGAGATCATACGGTCGCAATAAAGCGCGCTGCAATGCTCCTTCGCCTAAGCAGCTGGAAAGGACCCCAAAACCGCTTGGAGTATAAAGCTGTCCGGGTCTCTCGATCGTAAACCCAAATCTCACGCCCCCGCAGTTGTCCACAGGTCACACCGTGCTTTGCATTACCCAGTTCGCACTTCAGACAACATGCGTACCTCAGCAATTGCTACCGTTCTAAGCGGTTTCCTCGCGACTCTTGCGTCGGCTGCCACTGAGCACTTCTGGACGAACGTATAGTCACCCATGCAACCGACCACTTCTACATGACCAATTGACTCTTTAATCAGGCGAAAGACGGTCGTTTCCAAGCTTGCTTTATCGAAGGCCATGACTGGTACTTTTGCACAGGTGCTCTCGCAGGTACTCCGAGCGAGTAAGCTTTGACCTCGTTTCACGTTCATCGGATTCAGACACTGACTTTGTCGTTAGTTACAAGTACAAACTTTCTCTTGTACGTAATCCTGATTTCAGCATGTGGGGCCACCAATGGTGGAGCTAATCGGATATAGGGCGATGGGTATCACGTTCAATTTGGTGCTAATGGGTTTGCGAACATTACGGCGGAGAATGGATGGTAAGTTAGGGCGTATGGAATAATATCGAGTGCGATAATGCTAATGATGTTGCTAGTTATAAGGGGCATTGTAGGACAGAGTTTGATTACGAAGAGGGGAAGAGGATTTGCGATGTTGTAAGTACAATTCATGACTATTTCAAGAAGACAATCGATACGGGTGCTGACTGAGTCCACAGATTGTCGATAGCCCCAACTGCTAGGTACCTCAAAATCGAGTCCAACCATAGTGAACGAATAAAAGAATGAACAAGGTGCATCATCATCATCATCATCATTTATTGACCGGGTATCACGTGTGATTCATACTATCCAAGACTCCTATTGATATCTCTTGGTCTCCCGCAATATGGCGAGTTGGCTCCCAGGCCACCATCCTTCCTGCCCGAAACTGCATTCTGGCCACAGTTTGGCCACAAAATCATCGCCGTATCTGTTGACCATCCCAGAAAGTGTAACGAATGGAAGATTCCCAATCCACCACGACTCGTACTCTACCAGGAATTGGAGGACCGACCAGTGAGCGTAGATATCAAGCGCAAGAGCTTGCGCTATAGTCAGCTCCGAGCCGAAGTCGTTCTGGGGCGTGATCAACCCGTCTTCAAGCCTCTGGTCGAGGAGCGGAAGGACGATGTCAAGGTATTCCTGCGACACTTGGACTAGGAATGTGAGAAAGCGTCTAGTGAGTGGTTCAGCCCCTTTTGAGGTCTCTTGATTGATCGCTCCTTCAAAGTATGCGCGGAGCCATGGAGGCAATTTACGAAGCGCAGTCGACGATATCCTATGGGTAGGAGTGATGGGGCTGGGGGCTTTGGATGAGCTGAAAGCATTGGCTCTGAGGTTGTCGAGGGCTTCAAAGGCGGCGGCGCAGGCCGATATCGATCCCTGATGGGTCTCTTGCTCGAAAGCATTTGCACTGTACAAGCGAGTGGATTCGAGCCGTTCTCGTAGTTTCGTAAAAGCCATCTCACTGGTCGAAGAGACTATTCCGAACATTGGATGAGTGTGCGATATTGGCGGGCTGGCCGACCAAGCGCCAGTATCTAGAAATGTCGGCAGAATGCTGTCGGTTGGTATCGCGTCCTCGAAAGCTCCAGTATCAGGATACACTTCGTCATATTCTAAGGCTTCCAGCGTCGCTTTGGTCCCTCGCATTAGTACGATGACGTCCCTGGGAGTTGAGCAGAGAGGCCTATATATGTCGGATTTCTCGGTTCTGGTCGATATCCAATGATTGATCTGCTGACTTGATGTAGTAAAAGGTACGAGCAAGAGTGAGCTTGCGAGTACCGATTCAGGTTTGGCGATCTTTCCACCCAGCATGGACTTCCTCATGCGCTCACTTGCGATATTGTAATGTCGATAACCAGTCATCAACGCATTGATAACCGCATCGAAATCCGGTGGAGTCTCTTTGGATATCATATCGCAGCATAGGCAAGCAGCAGCACAGGCAAGAAGCGAATGAAACACCGTCTTGCTCTTCAACGCCAGGGTTGGCAGGCCTATTTGCATTGCGCCTTGGTCTTTCTGATTCCGAGTCAATGTACGGCAGGTGTGCTGAAGAAAATGGTGATAAAGATCTGTGTCCGATAATCGAGATGGGTGGATCGGTTCTAAGTCATGATGTGTACTCCCGGGAGACATAGTGATACAAGCGCTAGCTTCGAAAGTCGGAGGAGTTTCGCAGATTGATGAAGCGCTAGGAGTTGAAGAAAGACCGCTGTAGGACGGACTGGGTAGGGACAACTCGTCTCTCTTTGGCTTGGCGGTGGAAAGGAGCGTTGCTGGGTAGTGGCATTTCTTGAGAGTATGAATGCATCGCGTACATGAAGGAGTAAGCTCATCGCACTAGAGAGAGATTGTTAGTCTTGTACCTCAGTCAACGCATTGGGGTTCTGATTACCTTCACTCTCCGCCGCTTGCACTCGAGACATCCATTACGCGACTTGTGATGCTTTCGTCTCACTCGCGTTTTTCCGGATGGTTCAACATGATCCTCGGAACTCGACATTATGCCAATGGGATATTCGATATTCCCAATTTATAGGCGCCAGTAGTGTCTCGTAAACACCTTATTCGGACGTCGAGTTCTCTGGATCGGAAAGAGGGAGTTGAATTAAGCGTTCGTACGCTAACTTCCGGGCGAACTTGGGTGATCGTAAAGAGATCTGACACGTTCCTGAGATCGAAGACGAGTGCCCGATGGACTCTTTAAGTCAGCAAGTGAGGTGGAGTATGTCGTCTAGTTAGAAGCTTGCAGCTGACACAGCAGCCATGTGTTCCTCACTCATCAGCCTTTGACTCGGTCATCTTGGCGAAAACCCCTGTGCGGATGGTGATGCAACCCTGAGGTGGCTTAGGATGCTTGTTTCCAGCCTTGCGGTGTGCAATTTGGAATCGAAGGAGCTAACTCTGAGTGTAGCGAAGGGCGCGATCGATCCTGCCCTGCCAATCAGACGGCTCCTACGAGTAGTGTACGAGGTCGCGGCATATTACCCGTTCGGGGGCTATCGGCCAAGTCGCCGCTCAACTTCGTGTGCGCACCCAAGAACTAGCATCTGAAAACCTCTTTCCTGGAGGGCTATCAATATTATAATCGGACGGTCTCTTTTCTCTCTCTCTAGGCGGTGGGACGCGTACAAAGTCACAATGTTGCTGTCTGACTCTTGATGCCAATCGTTGTGGAGGATGAGCAAGGGCGCGGCTGGTCAACATGGTTGACGGTTTGACTGACTAAGCGTGAGATGACAAATACCCCAAGTAATTTCGTCTCAATAACCTCACTGCATGAATCCTTCACACCGCGACGCGCTGCGCCTGGCCGGAGGTTGAAAGCCGATATTTCCGAAAACTGCGGAATCGTTTGGCTTCAACATCCAGCACCGACACGTCCCGAACGCCCCGCCTTAGTATGCTCGACGCAGCCACCCCGCAAGGGGAGAGCCATTCCAAATATCTAGTTCTATGCAACTTGCTCTTCCTCCTGTTTCCTGCGCGCGAAACACCGATGTCCTGTGTGCGAGTTTACCTAAATAGCAGTTCACACTGTGCCAAGCCTCATGTAGCATACCTACTTTGGCAGAAATCACACAGCCTTCCTGTTTAGAGTATGTCCACGCGCTTGAACACGTCGTCACCGTAGGGAGTACGTTACCTCGTGTAAGTTCTTGTCGATCCGAATAGGTAAAAACATGCACACGTAAGAGTCATAGTCCAATGATACCTGACATCTGATCACATCTGATCGAAAGAGTCAAAGGGCGTCCGTTGGGTTGATTGGCTCGCTTCAACATGCGGAGTGCTCTCAAACTGATCGTTGCTCTCCCATAGACCAATCGCAGTGGTAAAGTCACTGAAAGAACTTTAACTGCACAAAAGAAGAAAGCTATATTATAATTGCGCAACGCTCGCCGATTCCCTCAACTGAACCACCCCAGCACCAGCACATTGATACATCCGAATTATTTTGAAGCCCGCCAATTTAGGCGTAAAGGCGTCCTCTACATCCAATACATCGTCTTTGATATATCATCGAACCTCCCATTGTCGACGTAATTCTCCCTCTTAGCTCTGAAGTGTGGCATACACTCTGCCCAAAGCATCTTCATGAGACTCTCACTTAGCTCCTTCTCTTCCTTCTTCCTCTGCTCACGGTCCGCTTCCTTCTCTGCAGCCGTCTTTTTCTGACCTTTACCGTGCTTGGATACATTATTCTTCTTACCATGCTTGTCTTGCTCATCTTGCCTATCTTGCTGTAACCGCTTCTTCGTATTATCCCAATCGTCTCTAGTCTCGTCTGGATTCAACCATTTTCGCAGGTAGCAGCGACCACGCTCGCAAAGGCGATCGGCGTAGTAAGCTGGCGAGACGTAGGAAACACCGACAGTGGCTCGTACGTAGGTATGATTCAGGGCGTGAGTCTGAGAGTTTGGTTAGAGAGAGCTTGATTAAATTTTCAGATACTGACTCACGAAGCGCTGAAGCACCTGGTCGGTGATTCCAATCTCGTCCATGAGCACAAAGTAATAGGCCGGTCGTGCCGTTCCCAAAATCACGTTGTGCGATTGAAGGAAGAAGTCACGATAGTATGGCGATGTGACTGTCTTGTCAACGAGCGTCCCTGTCCGATAGTTTTCACTCATGATTTCCGATGGCTGAGCACTGGTGGGATAAAAGCGGGTGTTATGCCGCTTGGTCACGATGAGCGTCGTTAGTCTAAACTGTGGCGGCTTTCTCTCGTATTTCGTAGCAATTTTTGCGAACGCTGAGCGTATCTTGTCGCATTCTTGTGTTTTAACGTCATCATATTGGCTGTTGCCGACACCGTCGTGGTAATACAATACTTGCGATGGAAAGGTATTGCTGTGTTCGCGATACCAATGATGAAGAAGATATGCAACGGCGTGGTCAAAATTTTGGATGATCTGGTTATATTAGTACAAACCTTTGGAATGGTTCTGGAACTGACCTCGCCCTTGGGTTGTGCTTGCAAGTATCCGAGGAATCTACCAGCCGTCGGCTCCATAGATACCACAACGGCTGCAAGTGAAGGCCAACCCTAAAGGGTCCCAGATCCTGGATGGGTGACATCGGCGCCAAGAATGAAAATATCCTTAAGATGGCGACCGAATCCCTCAATTGTATGGTTGATGCCTCGTACTTTTAGGTTGGCCTTCATAGCAACATTCGCTGCATATTGTCGCAATAGATTCGTTCCATTCCATTCCATCCACCGTGCTTTGGTTTTGGTTTGAAGTTCGCCTCAGTGACGCAGATGGATTGGATGCAGAACTTCCTGTCGGTCAAATATTTGAAGTCCGAGTAAGTGTTCTGATCCTTCTTTGCGAGCATCAAAACCATGATCTCTGGACTTCTTCGGACCTCTTATTTTCGATAAGAGCCGCTTTGGCGGCTCTCAAGTCGCACCCGGATACTGCAGTGGTTCCTGAGGTAGATATCCCGGCAGAAACCCCAGCAGATGTGCCAGCGGATGCCGTGGTGGATATTGATGAAACCTGGATAGGTTGACCCATATGCAAAGCGGTATTTGCGACTCCGCAGGTCTCGATCTGTTCTTTGAAGTGGCCCATAAACTCAGACACAGCCCGTTCACTGACTCCTGCGCCCCAAAGCAGTTTCCATCGTAAAGTGTTGTCGGTGCTACCGCGAATGAACTCCTTTTTTGTCCAGATTCCATCGACCGTTGTGTTGCCTGATACCTGCCGGAATGTCTTGACGATACTGCACGGTGGGAAAAGGTTGAACAGACACAGGAATGTCCAGCATCACTGGATTGAAGCTTATCGGTAAGCAGTCATCCTGCACAAAGGTATTAGTTACTGATGTCATAAAGATAGGAGACTTACAAGCTGAGGTGGTGCGTTATCCTGATGGAAGTAGCTCAAACCTTCGCGTTCAATCCTGGCGCGATTTCCAGCAGGTCGCTGGCGCGAAAGCGCATGCAACTCATCAGCAACCGCATCAGGAATGACTTTGTTCCAGATTTGATTCGTAGGAATTCTCAGGTCTTCGGGTGCAAACCACGATGGCTTGAGTATTGATCCAAGATTGACAGCAAGAGAGTCAGGATTTTTGACAGTGCGGGCCCATTCTACAATACTAAGATCAGCAGATGGATATTATTTGAGCTCTTAACTTACTCTGCTGCAGACAGTCGAACATACTTATTGAAGCCAATGGCAGAGAGTGGCCGTGTGTGTTGAATGGTTGGTATTGGAACGTCTGCTGCTAGACAGACTTGCCAAACTCAACAATAGGTCTAATCCGCGAGTGCTGCTGGTTAATTTCCGCGTTCGGATCGTTGCCACGAACGTAGTCAATGTACACTTGGACACCCTTAAGTCTATTCCGGTCGCCGCCGAATGTCCTCAGGTTCTGAAGCACCTCAAGGACAGTCAAAGGTCGCCAGAAGGTACTTATGACAGGATTCATGTTGAGTAGTATTTTACCCAATCCGCACTTGACATTGAATGAGTAACCCCTGAGAGCGCGCAGAACCGCAACGCCGGGGTTTAGACCTCGTGGGATCAGGTCCTCAAAGCCAGCCTTGACAAAGAATTTGTGGGTATTCAGAAAGAATAGGTCGTTGTTCTGGTAGCCGATACAATGCGATACGAGGATATTCAACGCATTCAGGATTGGGTGGGGGTTAAACGTTCCGGGATCGTTGTGGCTAGCATTGCCATAGTTTCTCAGCCCAGCAAAGTCGACTATACGCACATATTCAAGACTGATCGCGGTTGCGGTCCCTCTATCAGTCACGTCGGCAAGTCGCCATGTACACCCTTTATTCGTTGTAGGATTCGGTGGAGTGCTGGGTGTTCCAGGTGGGATGAGAACATGGAGATCCACCCAAGAGATGATGGTTCCGAGGTTATCTCTTGCAAACTTGTTTACATTGGTCAAGAGAAAAGAAGTATTGCGGATTACTATGTCAATGTACAATCTCTTAGCGGTATCGGAAGCGATTGCCGGGATCCCTAGAATGCAATACTCGTAGAATGTCGTTTTCTCATCGATGGATACTTCGAAGTGGTCTGTGAGAACTCCTTTGTCGTTATCGGTACGCAAATCATTCCTGATTGGATAACCTAATTGATCGTCGTATTTCGTGAGACGCTTCAGAATTTCGTGGTGGGGATTTGAAGCATTCTCGGACATGCTGAGGTTGCTCGAATGCGGAGTGCTCGTTGCGTCCGCAATTCAGAGAAATTCAGGGGCGGGGGAGATAGAAGGCTTATGCTGGGAACCTGTCTACCAGCTGGAATCTTCTGCACGGAGCTTGAGCTATTTTGCAGACCTTGTTCAGATGTGATGGGGAGGACTGTTGAAGATTGAAGTGTGGCACCCTCCTGTGTGACTTGCTGAGTCTCTTGAGCAGTCCTTGTAGGTGCGTTGGTTGGAGTTTCGTGTGCTGTGTGGGTCTCCTGATCATCCCCGGCCGGCACACTCGCTTGAATTCGTTGATTTGTCGAAGTCGGCTGTGTAGAGCGAAGAGAGCTTCGCAAAGTCCGGCATAGCGACACCAGGATGCATTGGAGGCATGATGAATCTGTATCAAGTCTTGAGCGAGAATGTGGGTGTGCCAGCAACGAGGTTTCGGGCTGCAGGCGTGGGAAGAATCTGGTAGCTCGATGATGACGCCTGTAGAGCCTGATAGAGACAGCTTATATGCTTTTGCGTCTGTCGGCTAACAAATTTGACCCAACAACCTTGCAACGAGATTCTCTTGGACGCAGTCGACAAATTTGTGGCCGCGCGGCGATGAACAAGCACTCTCTGCGGTTTGTCTGAATGAAGCAAGCAATGTTTCTGAGCGAAGAACGATTAATGATAAAGTGTTCAAACCGTCGATGAGAGCTCAAGCTCAAGACTGGGAAGCATCAAAAAACCCTTCGCTAAGACCGGTGTGACAGTCTTAAACTGAGTTGGGTGGTGTTGCAATGTTTGCGGTTGCAAAGAGAATGAAGGAGTGAGTTGTGGACCAGAGTGAGAAGGCAAAGGGGTTTGGAGGTATATACAATGAACAAGCATATCCAGGAGAAGTAACAGAAGCGTGTAGCATGAAAGAAACTGTGAAAGAAGAGTACAGAATCACTCACGAATGATAGCTCACCCACAAACCCCCAAACACGTTAGACTAAGGAACGCACCTGCAAACCCAAATCCTGGACCTACAAGCGGTGCCGCCATCTTCGCCACACCAGCGGCCGACCCCGCTGCGGCACTCATTGCTCCACCAGAAGCGAAGAACGAACATAACTTGCAATTATTCCCAGTTGCCTTGGTGATCTTGTAGTGGAAGGTGCCTTGTGGGAAGCCCTTGCCATCCGCATAGTCGACAATATCCACATACATCTCCATCGGCCAACGAGTGTATTCTTCCGTCACCCAGACGCAAGGGCCGCCGCGGTTTTCGTCTTCCGGGGTCATTTCAGGGTGGTCAGGAGGTACATCGGGCAGAGTCTGATTGTGGGGGGGGGGGTGTCGTTGCTGTCTGTTTAACCCAACTCCGAGCCCAGCCGACTAGGCGGATGAGCGATTGCCGTATTATGGTTAAAAAAAAAAAGGGGTGGGGGGGGGGGGGGGGGGGGGGGGGG